>WEIS01005700.1:810-15487 GCA_013389965.1 Todus mexicanus | reverse complement strand
AAAACCAAACCAAACTAAACCAATTTCAGATTTTTGTCTTAAAATCTATTCTGGATTTTTTGCATTTTCATTGCATAATGAAAACCAACCATTTTGACCCAATTAAAACTCTCTCTATATTACAATATAGGACCTCTCAAAAAGTGCTCTGTTTTTATCTCCCTGCACCTCAGACACCTCATGCATGAACTTATGAATCCTTTTAATAAGATCTGCACATGTGTTTATTTTCTTCTTAGATCAAAAGGACTAAATGAATCCATGCCTATCCGTTTAAAGTGACTTAATGAGGATAGTAAATTAATAGTTAAATGCTTTCGGGAAATAAGGAGGCAGATAATAATAAATAAGCAGACAGATAATAATTACTCAGATAGTCCTAAGTGTAATTTTTAGAGTTTATGCTTTTGACTGTACACAATGCAAGAATACACCTGTTATCAGAGCACTGTTATCTCCATTCAATTATTCTCATTGTTCAAGTATTCCATAACATTATATGACATGGAATATTACATTACCTTTTATTATTGTAATGTAAATCATTAGTATTTCCAGAACTTAAAAAATATGTTGTCATAAAGACTCATTTGCAAAGGTATTTACCTTTTAAAACTTTTATGTAGATAATTTCTAAATAAATCTGAGATTTCCAAAACATATGCTGAATGCAGATGAGACATACTGCGAAATGCCTATTAATTAGAGAAAGCTTCTATTTTTTCATTGATTTTTCACTTGGTTATCAAACATATATATCCTATGTCTTTGTCTCTCACTTTGGGGCTGCCCTGACAAGAACTAGCTAGGCAAGCCATCAGCTTTGCCCCATGTAACTTACAACTTCGAGAGCTCAGAAATTTGGTTTACTGGTTATTATATGCTTGATTTCAGACTTTGATTTGATTTACTTTATTTAAAGAGTATTATTATTGTTACTACCATTATTATGGCAAATAACCCATGAACTAAGATGACTGCATAAACATGAAGAAAACTAATGTAGCTAACAGCAGCAGTGATAGTAATTGTTCTTTTCTTTGTGGATGATTTTGCATTTGATAAGCTTCCATGACTGCAAGACCTAAATATTATCTCAAAGCTAAAATTCCATATACCAAAATCTATAAATTCATCTCTGATCATACTTAAGAAGGAAATACCTTTGTAAAGGGAACGAGACTATAGTCTATCATTCACCTATTGACAGTTTCACATTTTACATGATTGCAACACCTGCTTTTATCTGTTAACTAGATTTCTTCAGACCCATGTTCTTTCCTTCACTTTATTTCTTGAACTTTTTACATAATGTTAAACAAATTCATATATTCAGGTTTACTTCATGAACAAATGTGGGATTCCTAAGTAAGGAGTCAACGCAATCTTTACCCTCTCTACATTCAGTAAAAGAATTATGTCTTTCCAGCTATGGATTTAGACCTTAGATGAACTGACTCATCTTACTGTCAGGGCCCTGAGTGTGTCACTAAGTCTGAATTACCCATGCTAGGCTCACCTGGGATATCCATCACCCTCCCTCTGGCATTGACCTGTAAGCATCATTTGACCTCAGGCCCAGGATCCTGGTCCTTGCCTGAGACATGTAGGCAAGCATGGGTCCAGCCCTATTCCTTGACAGTCCTTCATTGCTAACCAGGCTTGTGGATAGACCTTAGGCTTGCCTCATAATGGGACTTGTCTCATGATCACTAGGCTGGTGACTGAACCTGCTACTGCAGCAGGATTTGCTCTGCTTGCCTGATTTAGATACTGTGGGACTGTTCTCTTGCTGAGGTGATGATCCTTGCCTGTATTCTCACTTTTGGCTCCTGGCTTGTCGTCAGTTGCAGTGTAGACCCACCCTTCCTACTTCCTCATATTTCCTGTTTTCTAGTGATTATATGTCTAAAATTGAAGCGGGATGAATTGAGGTCTGAGACCTCATATTATTGTGCTGCCGAGTGACATCTTTGCAAGCTATTGAGAGACAACTGTCTTTCATTTTGACAGATTATAATTGCTATTCACACCTACGTTATCTCTTACAAATCATTTTACCTAAACAGAGAAGAGTTTATGAAATTACAGGTAATTTAGAATGTTGCATAACATCTTAAAATAAACTGCTAGAAATATTCTAGAGCTTTCTCTCTGAGTTCCCAAAGAAGTCCATAGCTGTAGAAGATTCTAGAAAAGCTATTCTAGAACAATTTGGGAGGATAGAGACCTTCAGTTTCCAATTTCCACCAATTTTCTACTCCATGTTATTCCTTATGTCCTCTTATTTCTTAATTAAAGCTTCTCCCCTTCTAGCACTCAGTCTATTGCTACTTTAGTCTGTATCTTCTATACAGTGTGCTGGTTTAACCTCCAGCTTTCTGTCAAACCACTCTTATCTAATCTAATATCTTTCTAAACAGAGAGAAATCAGTGTTTTTAAAACAAGACATATTACCTAAGCTGTATCTTTGTTTCTGACCAGACGTATTCTTATGTTTGGCCACAGTGTGTTCTATAGTTATACATCACACTAAGAGTCTTATTAGCAGGTATATAGACAACAGGTAGAGGGAAGTGATTATTCCTCTGTTTGGCACTCGTTACATGATCTGGAGTCCAATTTTGGACTCCCCAGTACAGAAAAGACACTAAATCCAGGAGAAGACGTATCCAGGAGAAGGCCACCACGATTGGTAGAGAGCTGAACCTTGTGACATAAAAGGAGAAGCTGAGACAACTGGATTTTCTCTATCTTTAGAAGACCAAGAGAGTTGGATTTATGTTTTGTTGTTTTGTTTTTTTCTTTCTGCAGCTTCCTAATGTAAGTGTATAGTGATGGCAGAGCTAGGCTTTTCTTTAAGGTGGACAGTAGAAGAATAAGAGGCAACATACATAAACTGAAAAATTCTGGGAAATTCTTTTTCATTATGAAGATCATCAAGCAGTGGAACAAGTTGCCAGAGAAGGCATATGGAATCTGTGTCCTTGGACACTGTTAAAAGTCAAATAGAAGGCCTTGATGCTGTCAGAGAATATTATAGAAGGCCTCGATGCTATTAGAGAATAAGATTTTTAGTAGTACACCAACCCACAGGAAGCAGCCTTTGAAGAAATGCAGGGATAAAACTACAGAATTTTGTTGTTATATTTCTATTGTTTTTTATATTTTCCACTCAGTTGATTTCCTGGGAGTTGTTAGGGATTTTATATTTTACAAAAAAGACAGGCTGTTCCTTTTAAACAATAGCTTTTCTTAGTGTTTCATCGAATGCCACCACTCACACTCTGGTTATTTAAAACCAGATTTCAGAGTTTTTATAGTCGAAGCTGAAGTTCAAGTTTACCTATGCTTAACTTGGCAGATCAGTTAATTTCAAAAGTGAATGGCTTGGATTTTATATTTATTTTTACCCCTAGGGGTAAAAAAGCACCAATTTTAATGTCATATAAGATGATGTAAAATCTAAGGAAAAAAAAAAAGTTTCCCCCCACATGACAAATTCAGGTGGTCACAACAACAAGGAAATGAAGAAAAAGCAAACAGATAAACAAAAGCTTTATGTAGTTAGTGAAGCTACACACTTTCAAGATTTATTTACAAAAGAGTATGCACAGATTAGTCCCCACTTATCAGAAAATCTGAAAAATTGTCCTTGAATAATAATTTTCTGTTATAAAAGCCTAATATCTCACTCATGAGTAAACAAATTACATCAGCATTTCTAGGATGGCAGAGATTGTGAACATTTAAATTCAACAGCAGTTAAATGTGGCCTTAGCTTGTTGACTTAATGGTAGTGATAATACATAACTTTTACAGGAGCAGATACCTGCTAAAATAGTATTACTTGAGTAAATCTGTGATCCCACTAACTCAGATTTATTCTCTGTTCTGAAATATGTGGTGTAATCGATCTTCTTTGAGAACATTGTAGAAGAATATAAATCTTTGCTACGTCTGTTAAAAATGACAGGTCTGTCTTTCAATGACCATCTCCATTAAACACTACTAACTGATAAGAGTCAGATCAAATTTTTGTAGCTTAATGCTTAAACTTACGCAGCTCAAAATGAGGACTGAAAAAGAAAGACGAGTTTTTGGTTTTGCATTTACTTACATCTATTGCTTTCACTGACTATACAGTAAGGCTGCAAAATAAGAAAACCTCAATTTTAGCTATCTTGTCAATGACTAGGAGAGTGTATGAATACACAGTGGAAAATGAGCAATTAAATGAATAAAATATTTGGAAATTCTGAATTTAATCATGTGTGGAAATGGAAAAAGCACTCTGGTCTACCTGACATTGGCAACAGTAAGTCTATATTCCATGAGCCCTAATCACAAAGCCATGGCATCCATACATCCAGTTCCTCCGACCGTTAGGGTTAGGATTCGTGTTAGGGTTCAGAAATCCAGAGAGCCTACAGTTCCAGGGAAACTGGAGCAGCAGAAGTCATGGAAAGGGGAGCACGGCGCTGACCCAAACATGTTCCCTCTACACATTTTCATATCAGGACCCAGTGGGCCCAATGCCACCTCAATCTCAAAATCCAGTTCCTGCTACCATTAGGATTAGATTTAGGGTTCAGAAAACCAGAGAGCCTACAGTTCCAGGGACACTGGAGCTGCAGAAGGCATGGCAAGGGGAGCACGGCGCTGCCCCAAACTTCTTCCCTCTACGCTTTTTGCATCTGGACAGCCTGGGCCCCATGGCACCTGAACTGCAAAGTTCAGTTCCAGCCACCATTAGGGTTAGGATTAGGGTTAGGTTTCAGAAAAGCAGAGAGCCTACCACTCCAGGAACACCTGTGCTGCAGAATGCATGGGAAGAGGAGCACAATGCTGCTCCAAACTAGTTCTCTCTACATTTACTGTATCTATACACCCTGGGCCCCATGTCACCCCAAACTCAAAATCACATTTCTGCTAGTATTAGGGCTAGGGTTAGGGTTCAGAAAACTAGAGAGCCTACAGCTCCAAGGGCATTGCCGCTGCAGACGGCAGGGGAAGGGGAGAATGATGCTGCACCAAACAAGTTCCCTCTAAGCTTTTTGAATCTCAACTTCCTAAGCCCCATGGCAGCTGAATCTCAAAATCCAGTTCCCACCACCATTAGGGTTAGGATTAGGATTCAGACAACCAGAGACCCTACAGTTCCAGGGACATTAACGCTGCAGAATGCATGTGAAGAGGAGCACTGTGCTGCCCCATACTAGTTACATCTAGGTTTTTTGTATCTGCAAACACTAGGCCTCATGGCTGTCTAAACTCAAAATCCCATTCCCGCCACCATTAGGGATAGGGTTAGAGTTAAGAAAACCAGAGAGCCTACAGTTCCAGGGACACCTGTGCTGCAGAATGCATGTGAAGAGGAGCATGGCGCTGCCCCAAAGTAGTTCCCTCTTTATATTTGTATCTGGACAACCTGGTCCACATGGCACCCGAACAGTAAAATCCAGTTCCCATCACCATTAGGGTTAGGGTTCAGAAAACCAGAGAGCCTACAGCTCCAGGGACATGGTCTCTGCAGAAGGCTTGTGAAATGAAGCACGGAGCTGCTCCAAATTTACTCCCTCCACCATTATTGTATCTGGACCCCATGGGCCCAATGGCACTCCAACCTCAAAATCCAGATCTCTACCACATTAAGGATTAGGGTTAGGTTTCAGAAAACCAGAGAGAACCTACGACTCCAGACATACGTGTGCTGCAGAACCCATGGGAAGAGGATCATGACTCTCACTCAAACATGTTCCATTTACTCTTTTCGTATGTGGACCACATGGACCCCTTAACACCCGAACCACAAAATCCAGTTCCCGCCACCATTAGGGTTAGGGTCTAACAAAACAGGACAACCTAGAGCTATGGGACATTGGCAGTGCAGAAGGCATGGCATGGGGAGCTCAGCACTGAACTAAAATTGTTCCTTCTTTTCTTTTTGTATCTGGACCTCCTGGACCCCATGTCACCTCAACTTCAAAATCCCATTTCTACCACTATTAGGGTTAGGGTTCAGAAAACCAGAGAGCCCACACATTCCAGGGACAACTGCACTGCAGAATGCATGTGAAGATGTTCATGGCACTACACCAAGATACTTCCCTCCTCATTTTATGTATCTATACCTCCTGAGCCCCATGGCATCCCAACCTCAAAATCCAATTTTTCCCACCATTAGGGTTAGGGTTAGGGTTCAGAAAATCAGAGAGCTAACAGCTCCAGGGACATTGGCAGTGCAGAAAGAATTGGAAGAAGAGCATGGTGCTGCCCCAAACTTGTTCCCTACACCCTTTTTGTATTTGGACCCTATGGACCCCATGTCACCCCAGTTTCAAAATCCAGTTCCCCCCACCNATGGTGCTGCCCCAAACTTGTTCCCTACACCCTTTTTGTATTTGGACCCTATGGACCCCATGTCACCCCAGTTTCAAAATCCAGTTCCCGCCACCATTAGGGTTAGGGTTAGGGTTCAGAAAACCAGAGAGGTAACAGTTCTAGGGACACCTGCGCTGCAGAATGCATGTGAAGAAGAGCACGGCGCTACCCCATACTAGTTCCCTCTACACTATTTCTATCTGGACCCTCTGGGCCCTATGGCACCCCAACCTCAAAATCCATTTAACTCCACCATTATGGTTAGGGTTCAGAAAATCAGAGAGCCTACAGCTCTTTGTTGTTGTTAATGAATAAAGCAAATAAATAAAGGAAGCTGAGCGTAGTTTTGCTATGCTGGATGCCAATTTATATTTTGCTGTAAATAAAAGAAGATAGCAGCTTTCCCAAAAATGCAAAAATGAGTTCATAAAGTTTAAAGGCAGTTAATTTTATAAATAACATACTAAAGAAATTTACATGTGCCTTTACTGTATGACTTCAACCCTACAGTGATTTATAATTTTTGCTTCTGAAAAGGGATCTTTCCTTATCACCTTCAACAATGAAACCAGATGCCAAATCTGGAATGCGTTTCCCATAAATGTCATGTGGCTCTATGATTTCCTGGCTGATCTCTTTCATGGTCCTCTAGCTAATTCTACTTTTGATAGTGGCCATGAAATGTGTGTTGGGCTACTTTGAGATCAAGCTTTTGGACTGACATTTTGCAATCAAATATACATTTGAATTGCCATTTGCTCCGAAGACACTAGTTTGTGTATCAAAGATCTTAGAACTCTGCATATCTCTTGAAAGATATTTTAAAACTTTCAAATGCTGATATTCTACAACACATAAAATAAAGCACACCTCATAAATGTTAGGCATCACTTTGTAATCTTCTGTGTGCGAATGATTGTAAGATGAATCGATCTGAAAAAATGGTGTGATGTTCTAAGTAGAAGTGCTTCCTTATATTTTATGTTATTGTTCCAGAAAAAGAGGTCTCAAAAGTACAAATAAATGTATCTAAATAAAGATCAGGATTAATTTACTTTGCCTTTATACATTGTTATTGACAAAATACCTACTTGATATTTTTTGTAAATTCAGATATTTAAAATGTTCCTATTTAAAGGAACACTGCCTACACTTTCCCAAATCAGAGTTCCTTTGCAATTTGAATGGTTTTCCAAAGTGTAATCTGGAGGATTTCTAAGACTGAAATCTAAGCAAATAAACTAGAACTCATCATTCTTTAATCTATTCATCAACAGGAAAATTATATGAGGTCATTATTGTAACTATACTCAGATCACAGGGCTTATACACATAACTCCTGTTTTATCTGAGTGAATAACAAGTTCTAGGCTGTCGTAAAAGTACAAATTTCCTTTATTGTTCAATAAGTTTTACAGCTTTACTATTCAACATGCATCAGTGGTTCCCTTGCTCATTTTAACTTTCTACTCTGTTCAAGGCTTCTCTGCCCTTTTGATTACTCACGATTTTTTTAGGTAAATTCAGAAGTTTTAGCTTTTTTCTCCTTTGTGTTCACTATATTTTCAATGTTCACTATATTTTCTATGTTCACCTTGATCTTGGCAAGTTTGTGTTTCCTCCACTGATTCGTATGTCATTTATTGCTTCTATCCATGTTCTACTTGCTATAAGGCACTTAACCACATTAAGTAACCAGATCCATTAAAAAAGTCACGATATTATTTTTGAAAATAATAGAAAATATGACATTTAACTACTCCCATTGAGTCAATATTGTGACCTTTTTTCCCCAAAGAATTATAGGATTACATACAAAGAAATTATTTTTCAAAATTTTATCTCCCATTTAAGAAAATAAAATTAAAAAATAGTTTTTACTAAAGAGGAGAAAGAACCTTAATATTTTTCACATTAAAAAAACCCACCATAATTGAATTTTTGTTCACAGAAGCCAGCTTTAAATTATAGAATTGAATTGTGGATTATATGACTGTAATCTGTTTTTATGTTAAATTACATTAATTAGTTTTTTACTACCCCTAATGCAAGTTACAACATGAATGATGAGTGCATACCTGCATTTTTGCATTAATCCCATAATGGGAAGTACAAAAATGATTAGTTTTGCACCCTAAGAGCAAAATTTAGTTAATTAATATACTGAAAGTATTACTTCTGTAGAAGTTAATTCATTCTCTCTATCAAAGATAACTTAATTTCTTCAAAATTGATTATTAAATAAATCATCTTTTACTTTTGTCAATAGAAATTTTAACACTAATAGATTCTGATGCAACTGTCTTATCTTGAAAACCATATGTCATTAAGAGGATTGTTAAAGAATAAGGCTATGCCTGGGTCAATCCTTTCTCAGTGGAAAAACTATCACAACTCCACATTTGCATTCTCAGAGTAAGGTAAAATGGAGAGTCAGTATTTTTTATTAGGCCAATTCTATATTTGGGGAAAAAAAAATCAGGCTTACAAGCTGTTCTTTAAATTTGTACCATATGCTGAACTGTATAACTGCTGATCTTATATTTTATGACTATATGTATTCAAGGATCTCCAGGAAGAAATCAGGCCAGTTTAAATTTGGTGCTGTGTTTCTGGGAATCTTCAATCTGTTTCTGGGAATCTTCAAGTGCAACCACTGCTGTCCATTGACAGCATGCAGAAATTATTCACCTTCTTCAGAGGATTGCTTCGTCACATGTTAAAGATGATGCATGTTTGGTAGCTAGGTTGGCTAAAATAGCTCTATTATTATGGGGTTTAATATTATGTGTTTAAAAACATCATTTCAACATCAATTTTACGTTGATGCAGTGATTATAAAGCTTGAAAAAAGATAAAATCTAAATAATATAACTGTGCGATTAGAGCAATGTGGAGCTTGGGGCCATGACTCATAAGGAATTAGATTTAGGCTAAGATGTCTAGAGTCGATCAAAAGACTGTGGACAGCAATATAGAGGGTGCTATACAGAAAATCATATGCAGAATATGAAATTCCCAAATACAGTATTTTGGGATACAAAGTCTGTGCTGAACATATGGTTCCTATGATTAAAGTTTCACTGCATTTGTAGTGGTTAGATTATATACTTGGTCTAGTGTATCTGGCTGAGATGGAGTTAATTTTCTCCATAGCAGCCTGTATGGTGCTGTGTTTTGGATTTGCAACTAAAACTACGTTGATAGCACACCAGTGTTTCAGGAATTGTTGAATAGTGTTGGCACCATATCCAGGTCTTATTCTGCCACCCTCCTATGAATAGACTGGGGATGCAGAAACAGTTGTTAAGGGACATAACTGTAACAGCTGACCCAACTGACCAAAAGGGTGTTTCATGCTGTATGATACCATGCTCAGTAATAAAAGGCCAGGGAATGTAGGAGGAAGGTCGGACATTCGTGGGTATGACATTTGTTTTCCCAAGTAACTGTTGCACATGTTGAGGTCTGGCTTTCTAGGACAGTGTCTGGACATTCGATTGATGATGGGAAGTAGTAAATTAATTCTTTGTTTTGCTTTGCTTGTGCATGCATCTTGGCTTTTCTTCTTAAACCTTCTCAATTTCAACCTACACGTTTTTTTTTGTTTTATCTTTCCAATTCTCTCCTAGATTCTGCTGAGGAGTGAGCATGTAATTGGACAGGCAATTAGCTCCCAGCTGAGGTCAGTGCACAATACTTGGTTAGAAGGTGCAGGGCAGATGCAGTAAAAGAATTCGTTAAATAATGTATATTATTTAAAAAGAGAGCCATCAGTATCTTGGATTCTGTGAACTCAGTTTTCTGTGCAACCAGTCACACTATGTGCTGTCTGATCTCCACTATCCAGCATTTCATTTGCTACCATTTGCCATACTGCCTTGTAAAATATTACTGTGAAGCCAATGTGGCTGTCCAGAATTGGGTAGCTCTGTTCATGAAGAGGCAACATTAGAAACAATCTTTGTGTTAATCAGCTGTAGACAGGTGAAGAGCTGCTATATGCTTGCCTGTGAATTGGTAGGATCCACACAGTGTCTGGCTTCTAGTTCTGGTACATGATTGTCCTGGTTTTGGTTAGAACAGAACAATTCTGTTCAGTGATTTTTACTTTTCAGCTAAGTCTCTTCTTATTAATCATACTGACTGAAAGTTGGCACCATGTTTTGCAGACAGTGTCCGCTTCTAACAGTGATAACACTCCATGTTTAGAGTTAGTACTGAGGACTGGTATGCAAACCAAGGTCACTGGTAGATCTTGTGTGCTACATTGAGGGGTGCAGAAAGTAAGGGCTGCACCTTCAGGGAGGAGCGAACAGGACAGGTGACCTTAAATTGGCCAACAAGGTATTCCATCCCATAAACATCATATTCAGTATAAAGCTGAGGGATCACGAGGGTCTCAGCCTTTCCATTTTGCCCATTTTGGCTCTCCTTTTGCCCTTCATCTACTGTCTCTCTCAGATCGAGCTGCTCACTCAGCTCCAGGACTCTTCCTAGCTTGGTTTGGACTTAGCAGCTTCAGCTTTGGCCTGAGACCTCTGGCCCCGGCCTCAGCCTCTGGTTTCGGCCTTGGCTGGGCCCCAGGTTGTGGGCTGCATCCCTGAATCCAGCTCCCAGTTCCCGTCTGCTGCTGGGGTCTACCTGGGACTGCTCCACTGCATCAGTGGTGACGGTGACATATTTACCATTGTGTGTGTGTTCAATACTGATTTTGTACATATTTGTGTACTTTTTCATTATTATTGTTATTATTATTTTCATTTTTCAGTAAAGCTGTTCTAGTCTCCTTTCCTAATCAATAAGTCTCTCTCCTTTATTTCCTTTCTTCCTCTATGAGTGGGGAGGGGGAGTGAGCGTTCTGTTGCAGATTTGAGGGTGCCCTGACCCCAAACCATGACAATGATGTAGTACAACCCAGGGAAAAATAGGAGAGCAGACACTGGAAAAAGCAACTGGTACCAATTAAGAGATTTCATTTGTTTGTTCGTTGGGTTTGTTGTTTGGGGTTTTTTTAAATGGAGTTTTTTGTTGTTGTTTGTTTGTTTTATGTGTGTGTTTTTGTTTATGTTTTTGGGGGGGTTGTTTGTTTGTTTTTTGTTTTATGTTGTATTTTCTAATTACTGAGTCACCTTTCAGTCACCAAAACTTGATTTGAAAACTCATACCATTGGTGATTACTTTAGCTAACAGTTATAAAATTTGTTCCTCTTGTACATCTCAGATAAAGAATATCTAAACATGTATAAATACCAACACATTTCTTAGTCTTCCCATGTGAAAACTATCTAGAATTTAAAGCAGCTGTGAACAGAAAAATATATGTGTTTTTTTCATGAAAACTGTAAAGCAATTAGAGTTTCAGATTAACAGCAATTTCTGCTTTGCCTCAGCCAGATGTTGATTGACGGCCAGCTGAACATGAGCCAGCAGTGTGCTCAGGTGGCCAAGAAATAGTGTGCATCAGAAATAGTGTGGCCAGCAGGACTAGAGAAGTGATTATCCCACTACAGTCAACACTGGTGAGGCTGCACCTTGAGTTTTGGGCACCTTATTATCCAGAGAAGGGCAATGAAGCTGGTGAAGGGTCTTGAGGATAAGCCCTGTGAGGAGTGACTGAGAGAGCTGGGGTTGTTTAGCCTGAAGGAGGTTGAGGGGAGACCTTAACGCTCTCTACAGCTCCCTGAAAGGAGGTTGTAGTGAAGTGGATGTCAATCTGTTCTCCCAAGTAACAAGTGATAGGACAAGAGGAAACTGCCTCAAGTTACACCAGGGGAGGTTTGGGTCAGACATTAAGAAAAACTTCTGTATTGAAAGAGTTATCAAAGAATGGAACAGGCTGCCCAGGGAAGTGGTTGAATTGCTATCCCTGAATGTATTAACAGCTGGCGCTCAAGGATATGGTGTAGTAGTGGCCTGGGTAGAGTTAGATAATGTTTGGACATGATGGTCTTAAAGGTCTTTTCCAACTATAGTGATTTTGTAACTGTGCATGATTCTGTGAAGGTATCCATAGATGCCCCCCATAACAGCATTTTTTTTTCTTCAGAAAAAGACTTCTCACTGGAAGAGTACAGGGATTATTGCTTTCATGCACTGTAGTTACTACCTTTGCTTTTTTTCAGGTAAGAAAGGATCGAAGAAAGTAGAAAGATTTTGCTGAGGGCAAGGAAACTCGTTATACCACTTGCAGAACAGAACTTTTAATTGGTTTTCCATTTGCACAGTGCTAGCGCTGTATTTGTGGGGGTAAGTGTAACCAGAATCCAGGAAGCTATACAACATTCACTTGAACAGAACCTGAAAGATCATGCAAAAATATTGAAGGAATGGAGAGATCAAATGTACTTATATTTTAAAGAAAGTAACACAACTATAGAACTCTTCTAAAATTAATTAAAATATTTCATGCAACTCGAAAGAAAAATATACCATTTAATACAAGAAATACAGACAAGGAAACACAATTTTGAGTGATACTACATTTAGCATAACACTAACTTCTCATTAATACTGACATTTAAAAGATTTTTTTTCCCGTAAGTACTAGCAAATACTTGAGTAATGGAAGACAGGTTTTTTTACATATACTACAAAAAATCCAGAATCCTTTGGAAGGTAAAATAGATAACACAAGGAAACGCCTGCAGAGCCCTTTGTTACCCTGCACCTTAATTAGGTATTCTAAGACAGTGCAAAAATTCCACGACTTCTAAGTAGTAAGCTTTTTTTTTTAAAACTGTCATTAATTAATCTGTTTATTCATGTAAAATTTAACAAATAGTAGTGCAAAAGTTATTTTACACACAAAAAAATATTTTTCTATAATTACACTATCAGTTTCAAATTATTAAGTCAGAAGTCTCTTCAGTAAGCCATAAGAGATGACATATTTTAGAAAATAATATTTTTGTATCTCCTCCAACCAATAAATTAACATATACTGCACATTCTTAATTTTAAATAGTTAATTTAAAAATGGTTTGGTCTGTGGGTAACTGTTGTTACAGCCCGATTTGTTCTGTCAATATAAGAACACAATTGAATACACTATTAAAAAAAGGCCATAAATTTTATAGAAATATTTATTTCTAACTTCTGATGCTTCCTGGATTGATAATCTTTTTTTTTTTTCTTTTTTTCGCTGAAACTGTTAGATTTAGGTTTTTATTATGACCAGGGGAAGGAAGGCAGGGAGGCAGGGAGGCAGGAAGGAAGGCAGGAAGGAAGGCAGGAAGGCAGGCAGGAAGGAAGGATTACTGCTGAAATATCATTAGAGAAAACATGAAACAGTGGGAAAGAGTAATCATCATTGTGAAATACATCACTTTTTCAGAGATTTTGGAGATAAAAGAAGTAAGTCTTTCATTCTAAAGATACAGATATTTTGGTGGATTTTTAGTGTCTATTTTAATTGTATTTCTTCAGTCTATAAAATTACTCAAGCCAAGGCCAAGGAAGCTAACAGAACAGGTAAACCTTGGAGGAAAGCAGCCTTTTGGAGGCAGTCAGCTTTTGGCACAAGAGACTGACTGAACCCAGAGATCTGGTGTCCCATGAGTTAGCTTTAGGTGCATAACTGAGACTCCTCGGCTCAGTGGATGGATGTCTTAGTCTTCCTCTCTAAGCAAATGAGGACGATGAGTACATTCAAAATGAGTTGAGTCATAGGTACCAAACAGGGTGC
The DNA here is from genome assembly GCA_013389965.1 of Todus mexicanus. Taxonomy (NCBI): domain Eukaryota; kingdom Metazoa; phylum Chordata; class Aves; order Coraciiformes; family Todidae; genus Todus; species Todus mexicanus. Next base: position 1,415 of record WEIS01005700.1, on the reverse strand, counting down.
AGGTCAATACAGTGATGAATACCTCTGGGACCACTCCATTGGTACTTCTCATATTCATATATATGTAGGCAAACCCTTACACACTTAGCATTTCCTGAATGTTTATATTTCTTAGCTGCTTTTTCTTTTCCCAGCATGGAATGGATCACATTAGTTGGGGAAACATCTGGATATGCAACACATTGAGAGTCACAACTTTTTTTCTCTAGTTCTGATACTGTATCTTGCTGATTATTTAAACGATTTGGCAGGGTATGCTTCTAACCATCAGTAACCATTAAAAAATTACTAACATCAGATACCTTGAAATATGACAGACAGTAAGCAACATTGGCAAGTTTTCTCAGTAATGAAGAGAAATTGAGAAGATGCAACATAAAGCATGGAACAGGGGCTAGAAAAAAAATTCATAACTTAAGAAAAGTAGGCCCACAAGGTAACATATCAAATAGATCATATGAAGATATAAACAGAGACAACACCAAGAAAGAAGCTTCATTTCCTGGTCAGGCCTCATTGAGAGGATTTCTTAGGAATGCTTTTCATGATTGTGAAGCTTCCGAGAAAAACACCACTTCATAAATCGAAACCTGTGAAGCAGTGAC
>WEIS01005699.1:0-14656 GCA_013389965.1 Todus mexicanus | reverse complement strand
TGGGGGGGCTGTTTGTGGGATTTTTTTGGTGGGGGAGGGAGAGGTGTTGTTTAGGTTTTCTTCACTACATATTTTAGGAGTAGCTATCCGAACAGGTCCACTAAAGCCCACTTTGTGTTGCTGAATAATAGCCCTTAATACTTGTTGCTTTTGCAAAACTCATCTCTGCAGCAAAATTAATGTAGGAGAAGGACAGAGCAGAGAAAGAAGAGCTGAGGAGGAAGCTATGGGTGTAAGCATCCAGCCCTCCTGAGGAAGGATAGAGATGTTTGTTTCCGAAACACACGTCTTTCTCTGTTGGTAGGAAAATGGGTCCTTTCTGAGCATCCCCTGTGTTTTGAGGAACCAGTCCCAACCGCTCCTCTCAGCAGGTCCTGGGCCAGGACCATCAGATGCAGGGACTAATGAGCACACAGCTTCCTTTGTGTCTGTAACATAGTAATATTACCCCTTTTACTTTCCAAAGCAGATGTTTCAGCTAATTTGTGATGTGAGTCAGGGAAGGTCTAAATTATCAGACAAAGCAAAGCAAAACAGCAGCTCAGTACACCTTGTTTTCAGTGTAAAATCCCAGGTGAAAAACATTTTCCCTTGGTTTTGTCCTATTTCTGGTTAAAAAAATATAAAATCTGTTCTCCTCCTGTATTGTGTATGACTGTGGGATTGCATAGGAAGACAAACCACCTGGGCTTAGCCTACTGCAATGCAGTGATGCTGGGATTCTGATTTTGGACAGCTTTGACGGGAGACAGGTGGCAGGCCAGCAGCTGCTGGCCCCGGTGTGGTTTACTGCTCACACCTTCTCCTGTGTTCTCAGCTGCTGAAAAAATCTCTAGATGCATATAGCAGAACTGAAAAAAAAAAAAAAAAAGAAACTGTGTCTCTACCTATTTATAGCACGGGTCAAGTGAGAGTTTGAGGAGAACTGAAAGAGAAGACTGCTTCAAATTCTTTACTGTTTGAAAATTGAAGGACCTGCTTAGAGTAAGGCAAAGAACTGGGAGCGTTTTGACAGAGTATTGTTAGTCTCCAGGGGAACTTCCACATGACTGAGTCTGTTTGCTTTGCTGAAAGCTGTTTCCCTCTTCAGATCGCTTTCTCTTTAAGATCAAGTCCAGTGCATTAGGTTCCAAGCAGCAAGAATTTACATTCGTCAGATATTTCAAAATCCTGAATTTCTCTACAGCGTTTCAGAAATATCAACTGTCACTATACCACAAAAATTCTTGAAATGTATTTTCACAATAGCTCTTTTTTACATAATAACTGGCAACTAATACTGTCTTCTATAAATCAAACTTCATCCCATGTATCATTTGTGTGATAGAAACTATCTGTGTAGAGGACAACACAGAAGCTCTAATGGCTCAGGACACAGAAGGTGCTGGATAATAGCAATTAATAAGGAACTCCTTGTGTCTGTATTTCATATGAAATTATACCATCTTTATTTGGTATGCATGTATGATTTGGTCACAGAGTGGCTTAAGCTGTCCTTCACCCCTCTTTCTAACAGCTACTCCATCTGGGTCTTGCTCTGCCTCCTAAACTGTGTTTATGTAGTGAATTAGAATAGAAACTGGATGATTAATGGTTTGCTGGCTTTTAATCTGGATGGCTTTCCTGATTTAGTTCATCACACACCTACAGATCCAGGTGTCCTGAATCAGCTAAAGGAGAAAGAGCAAATGAGTGGAGGAGGAGTCCAACTGGGGTAGGGCAAACCAGCAGAGTCCTTGAAAGAAATATATGGAAAACTATGACCTCAACAGACAACTGTTACCTGTACCTCTTCACTCACTTGCTGGAAGAAATGAAAGAGAATTCACCAGCTTATAAGCAGCATTGCCTGTGTGCACTTGTACTGTTGTTGTCTGTCACAGTAAGATATGATCTGTTACTGCTTTCAGAAATACAGTTTGATATTTGCTTATCAAACTCACTCTCTAAGGCATGTTTTCTGCTAATCAAACCACAAATAAGAAACTTTTGAACTGTTTGTCCTTTTCTTGTTGTTCCCCTTTTAAATAATGGAAGAGCTCTCATTATCTCACTGGTTTCTAATTGTGAGGTTTGCTAAGTTGACAGTCATTTGCATAATGTGTCAATTTACTGTGTGCTGCTACAGTACACAAAATTAACCTTGACAAAAATGTTGCAAGATTTGATCTCCCTTTGATTTTTTTTTTCAACATTAATTTAGAAGAAAAAACCTTGATATTCAACATCTTGAAGCAATGCTTTCTATGCTGCCTGCATTTCCATTTGTGCTGGGATAAATAATATTGTCCTGTCTAGGTGAGATGATGCCATTGAGGTTTTTATGCCACTTGTGATCCTAGTTTAATTAGTCTAAATGTCAGATTCTGCCAGTAGTTCAGAGGATAGCATGGACACTGGCAAAGACTCAATAACATTAAAGCACGTACAGAGCTGGCTTTAACTTGCTTTACTTACACCACATGTAACTTAGAAAGTTCATTTTACATTCTGTAATTATTTCTACACAGTTAAAAACTTCAAACTTTTAAGTGCCCATGGGGCTTAACTGTGAGTAATCTTGCATGACAATTAGGCTCAGCAAAACAATTAAACAGAAGTAATTTGAAGTTAGTAATACACATGCTTAAGTTTTTTGCGTAATAAGGAAGAATGTCCTTAAGCTTTTGCTTGAAAAGGGATTTCAGATTCTATACACAGAAGTGTGTGGAGTGTGACACATTGGAGGTCATGAGCTGTTTACAGCAATGGGATGATTTGTCCTTTCAGATACCTGATTTTATGAAAAGACATTCTTGGATGTTAACAGCCAATCAACAGATGATTTACTAGAGTGTATTTGTAAATTCATTCAGATGTGCACTGGCAGAATGATAAAGTGATAGAAAAAAAAAAAATTGTTGCAGTGATTATAGCCAAAGTTAAACACTGTGAACCCTTTCTTCTGGAAAAGCAGTAATTCATTTCTACCAGGAGAGGCTGCTCAGCTACTGTTTCTTGGTCATACAGCCATGCCAGGAGAGAAAACCTAATGGGGCTGCAGCTCTGCATATGTCAGGAGTGCTCTCCTGATTTGAGACAGCTTTTTGGAAAGGTTCCTTCCCCTTGTGCATGTGGGCATGCACACTCTCACCATACCTTTAAGGACACTCTGAAACACTGGCCACAGAGCAAAGTCTTTCACCTAACAGTGGCAATGGGCCTGAGCTTGAAAGGTTTGGGTCTTCATGTCTCTGTGCGTTATCTTCCTATAAGCTAAATAATAATACAAGTCAATAATAAAGTAATATTTCGCAGCATTATTATTCTTATAAACAGTACAGCAGTAAGAAAAACCCTTCCATACCATTATAACTCTTCTTACTACACTAATGAGTGACTTACAATTTTGGCAGATAAGAGAATGTAAGAATTTAAAGCCTTGCAATCCTTTAGAAAAATTCTGTATAGTTTTCCCCCTACACAGTCCCACCCAAGCACCAGAGCTTGCCTTACTCTTGAAACAGTGAAGGCAAAGTTATGTTGGACAACTTCAGTGGTGGTCTTTGAAATGTTGTCAGACTTCTTGGCTTTCTTAGATTTGGTCACAGTCTCTGCTCTGACATTTTTGGTTGATCTTCAAAGCAACGTGAGCCTCCTCAACAGCCAGCCACACCAGAGCCTTGACCACACCAGATAAACCTCGCTGTGTGGACACTTGCCCTTCAAAGCTGCTGAACATGACTGCAGCTGGCTCCTAGCAAGACAAGAACATTTCCTCAGCCAGTGAGAGGCAGAGTCCCTAAAACATGGGCACAGTTAAGCACCATCTTTATCCAGGAACTTCTTTGGAAAATAGTTTCTCTCTGTGCACTAAAGGCAGAATAATTTTGCTGTTCTTGCACAATTGTCATGGATGGTGTCTTCTATGTACCTTCTGTTTTACAGTGCCAGGCAGCAAGACATGGCCTTTTTAGAGGTATCTGGGCAACTGGGGTAGGACACAACTGGGGACTGGAAATGCTGATTTTTGGGTGGGCCATGAGGGTCTGGTCTCTACTCAAGGACTGGGCAAACAAATGAGACAGATGATGGGTTTTTGTGGGAGAGATAGGGAGGGGGAATGGATGTCAAGAGTAATTTTTGGCACTTGCTGAACAAAACCTGTGTCACTTGGTGATCGTGTCTTGACTTGTGGCTCAGAGCAGGGCTGTAGCTCTCCAGTTCATCTCATTACTCTTGCGGTTTGCAAAACTGCTCAGTCGCACTNCGTCACTCTCTGACTTAATAGCAAAATGATGTAGCTTTCATCCTTTCATGTTCCCTTTTTTAGTTCTAGCCCCTGTTGTGATTTGTTATTTATTTATTTATTTAATACCTCATAGACATTTTCTTTCCAGACCATGTTGCTCTTTGTCTGTAAAGCTCCTCTTTATTGCTCTCTGTGATCACTCCCACTTGAGTCAGGGCTAAGTGCACAACACAGGAGCCTAAGCTTCAATTTTTTACTCTCAAATGTTTCTTACAGAAAATCAGTCCTTTTTTTTATGAACTCTCACTTTGTGAGTGTGTTAAAGATGCGTCCTCACCAGCCCAGGAGACCTTTCTTATTTCCCTTCAGCTGCAGAGAGGAGGTGATGCCTACCTATGTTTACACAAAGGCTTTCATCCCTAATTCCAAATGGTACCTTGACCTCTAAGTCACTTGTAAAAGCTTCCAACTCTCTTAAAACATGAATCCAGTACTTTACTTCTGGTCATTCAAAAGTAGTGGATCAGCGTGCAGATCAGGGCTTACAATCCATACAACATTGTGTGGATGTGAAAATTAGCTAGGACTCTGGTCCAGAATATCTCCAGAGTACACTTCATTTGCATGGAAGTCAGTCAGATAGCTATCACTATCCTCCATCTCACAGACCAAGTGAAAATGCTTGTTGAGAGGAGATCACACCAAGAAAACTCATATTTCTCATCTGTTTTGTAGCTCTGAGTTTTGCACACATTATTATTTGGGAATCATTTGCATATATTTGTGTATCTATTTCTATTTGGAGGACTTAACAGCAACATATGGTGGAAATGGAAGGGAAAGTCAGTTGTCAGAGTTGTATTGTTGCTAATGTATGCTGTTTAATTCACAGAATCACAGAATATTATGGATTGGAAGGGACCTGAAAAGATCATCTAGTCCAACCTCCCCTGCTGAAGCAGGATCACCTAGAGAAATTCCAGAGCTCCTCTTCCATGGTTTGTGTCTATTCATGTAAACACTGGCAATTCTGAAGGCATCAGTAGACTTTTCTCATCAAGCACATTTCGGAGTAATTCTGAGGCAGCTTTAGACAGCACAGGGTCAGCTCTGTGAAATTGTTCTTATACAGGATATATGGTATCTAAGGGCTTAGGGAGTGATGAGCAGGTCAGTGAGTTCTGCAAGGCATTTGAAACAGCCAGCATCTAGCTCTGCATTGCCCAGGACTGGTTCCTTGATTGTTTCTTTTGGAGTAAAGACTGCATGGGCAAGGCAATAAATGCATTTTTAAAAACTGCACTGGGAGGTTCAAGAGTAACCAAACAACAAAGCTAATATGTATTAAAAATATAGTATACAAAAGGGTAAGGTGGCAGGAATTCTACTCATGTCCAAGATATATGACTCATTCTCTGCACCTTCACAGAAACGTAAATCCATAGTAGCCTCACTGCAGGTAAGACATTCATGGTGTTGGAGACGACCTCTATAGCCTTGTAGTCCTCTATGTTCACATCTTGCAATACCTGTAGTTAGAGATGAGTCTGTAGGAAATTGTTCTTTGGAGAAGGCAGTTAATGGAGAATGTTACTTGGTAAGAACTGTTTTTGTGATACTGCACTGTTCTTTGGGGAACCTGTGCTTCTGCCAAAAGAACTTAAAAAATGGAGTGACATTCAACCCAATATTCTTCCTATAACTGAGCAAAAACTCTTGCAAGGGTACAAAACACATTCCAGTTAAGTGACTTGAACAAAATTTTTTGCCATCACCTGAGGATCTAGTCCAGTTCTCTTAAATGGGCTATGCGTTGTTTACTGTTGAAAGGAGAAAGGCAAACAAGATTAGAACAGCTGTATTGGTTAGACAACAGATTAACAATAGGGATAATTTGGCATTTGGGTTCATGACATCAATGTATGTGCACCACTGCCATTGATACTGCTTTGTTATCTAATTGTACAGGTCCTTAAATTTCTGTTGTTAAAAATCCTACAGGCATCTGCAACCGTCAGTGAGCTGGCAAAATCACATAACCATTGGCAGAGCCAAACTCCTGGGTGGGTATCTTGATCCTAAATTCTGCTGTCAGCCACAGGCCAGGGGTACCTTCACCTAAACCAGCTGCTGTAGCATGTGTTCAGATCACACAGCATCTGTCACCAGAAAAAAACAGAGAAGTAGGGTGGAAGAGTCCAAGGAAAGGTTAGTCATGGCACATGTTCACATGTGTTCTTCTTTACCTGCAAGTAAAGGAGGTTCCAGAGGAGCTCCCTAAAAAACCCCCTGAACTCTAGTTTGGTATTGTGCCTTTCTCATCCTTGAAGATTTTATTTCTTTTTCGAAAACCAAAATCTATAAGGATTGTTAGCTCTCTGCTCCCCTGTTGCAATGCCATATCTGTCTGTTTATAGTTTTGAGGATTTCTTTTTTTTACTTTTTTCTTCTCTGTTTGTGACTTGGTGCATGTATAAGGATTGTTTAGATTCTTAGGATGAGGGAGGTGATCCTTCCTTGCTTCTCAGCACTGGTAAAGCCGCATCTGGAGTGTTGTAGCCAGTTCTTGACTCCATGGTACAATATAGACTCACTGGAGTGAGTCCATCACACGTTTGCTGAAATGATTAAGGGACTGGAGCATCTCCTGTGAGGAAAAGCTGAGGGAGCTGGAACTGTTCAACCCGGAGAAGAAAAGGCTCAAGAAGGATCTTATTTACGTTTATAAACACCTATCAGGAGGTAATGGAGAGAGCCAGATTCCTTTCAGTTGTACCCAGTTACAGGACAAGAGGCAATGAAAACAAACTAAAGCACATGATTTGAATATAACATTATTTTACTGTGAGGGTGGTAAAGCACTGACATAGGTTACCCAGAGAGATTGTGGAGTCTCTGTTCGCGAAGATACTAAAAGCCTGACAACATGGTCCTGGGCAAATTGCTGTAGCTGACCCTGTTTGAGCTGCGGGATTGGACTAGGTGATCTCAGGAGGTCTTTCCTGACATAAATGTGAACTTTAGCCCTAGGTGCACACTGCTTGGATGCAATCTGCCTAGGGTTAGAGAATGTTTATAAAGCAAGATCTTGAGACATCAGAAGATTACTAACATTGCATTTGGCAGTGTACTTTCTTCATTTTTTCTCTGTAGACAGGGAGAAAATATTTAAACTAAACAATATGAAGTATTTGCCTCATATAAAATATGCACTTAGCAAAAGTCATGCAAACTAGTTTAGGTTACCACAAAATTCTGTGTAAGTATATTTAAGAGCTATTTCAGCTGTTGACAGACCTTCCTATCTCTTACTCTTGGCAACAGCATTTCTGAATGTTTCTGCAGGAAGGACATTTAATCCTTCCCTGCTACCATGTGAGCTAGCACATATCCTTAGTAGTTCTCAATCCCCCATCACCTCTCTCATGTAAACTCATACACTCAGACTTTCTCCTTTGCTTTGCCCTATCTCTTAAGGCCTCAGATGCACATATACAAAAGGCAGGCTTTCAGCTGTGGTTCATTTGTGATATACTGGTGTTGTCACTGAAGCAGCTCAAATGTTGCTGATGAGTGATACATATTCCTCCTTTTCCAAGGAGCTGACAACACTGCCACTTCACCCTAGGGAAGGCAATAATATCCTCAGTTACTTGGAGTTCATTCATCTTGCAACAGTGGTTTGAATTTCAGCACAAAGTGGCACAGTACTTTGTTGGCGCTTGTCACGGTTTGGAGTCGGGGCACCCCCCAAATCTGCAACAGAACGCTCCCTCCCTCTCCCCACCCAAAAAGGGAAGAAAGGAAATAAAGGAGAGAGACTTAACGATTAGGAAAGGAAACTAGAACAGCTTTACTAAGGAAAATGAATAATAACAACAATAATGATAGAAAGTGAATGTATACAAATACGTACAAAACCAGTATCGAACCCAACCTCCCGGTGGTAAATTCGTCCCCGTCCCCACTGATACTGTGGAAAGGCCCAGCAGCAGACGGGAACCGGGAGCTGGATTCAGGGATGCGGCCCAGAACCTGAGGCCCAGCCAAGGCCTGAGCCGGGGGCTGAGACCGGGGCTGGAGGCCTCAGGGCAAAGCTGAAGCTGCCGAGGCCAAGCCGAGAGAGGAAGAGTCCCGAAGCTGAGAGAGCAGCTCGATCTCAGGGAAACGAAAGATGAAGGGCAAAAATGGTGAAAAAGCCAAGACAGAAGGGACAAGAGGGAGAGAGATGAGACCATCATGATCCCTCAGCTTTATACCGAATATGACATATATGGAATAACTCATTGGCTAATTTAGGGTCACCTGTCCTGGTCGCTCCTCCCTGAAGGTGCAGGCTTTACTTTTCTGCACCCCTCAGTTTGGTACACAAAACCTATTGGTGACCTTGGTTCGCATACCAATCCTTGGTAGTAACTATAAACATGGAGCGTTATCACTGCTAGAAGCAGACTCTGCCTGGTAAACATGCTGCTAATTTCAGACAGACTTAGCTAAAAAGTAAAAGTTATAGAACAGAATTGTTCTGTTTTAACCCAAACCAGGACAGCACTTAACAATATCACATTGACTGCTGCATTCTCGGAAAGAAATAGGCATGTTGTCAGTCTCTTGATATCCACAAATCTTACAGTGTTTAGTGGGCAGTATGTGGCAGATAAAAACACTATTATGCTTTTGAAAGGGCTTGGGTCGGTAAACCCTAAGTACCTGTGTAATAACACATCTTATTCTGAGTCGCAAGCTTCTGCTTTTATTTCTGTGTTTTAACAGCGCTCTGCTCTGCATTTCTGGGCTGAAGTAATAATACCAGAAATATCTTAAGGAGTAGGGAGAGAATTAAAGTGAGCAATACTGATGTTTTTCAGAGGACAGATTTGAAATGCAGGTGTTTACTGTCTGGCTACTAGGTCAAGTCCTCCAGAACAATTAAAACACACAAAATAGATAGTGACTGGAAAAGAATTACAATAGCTGAGAAAAGGTGGATTAAGAGCTTTCACCTACTCTTAAAGAAAAATATGAAAGCTGTACTATTCCAATATGCTTAAACCCATCCCCAGCAATTGCCTCTACACTTTAAATCCTGCCTATCACGAAAACTTCTTTGTCTTGCCCTTCAGTGCTCCTTCAAACCAAATGAGAGATGGGTGAACAAGCGCATCGGTTGACCTCTCTGACAAGGACTGTCTAAGAAAGCAGGTCATGCTGGAGCTGTTTGATGCTTCAGTGTTTTTCCCTTGTGCAGGTCATAAAGGAGAGAGAAGCAGTTTGGCTGCTGGAATGGGTCAGGGAGTTTCAGCTTCATCTGGCCATTGCTGAATCCAATACCTGGTCTCTCCATCTTGCTGCTTAAGCGCAATTTCCCCTAATTTTTCTTTCAGGTGCATTAACTCCAATGGTATAGTCCATATATAATCTGTTGGTGGTTTCCCCGCTGAGATAGGCAGTTCTGGTGATGGTTTCCCTAGTGCATATGTTGCTGGGGATTTGGCTTGCCTGTGGCATTATTGTTGTGTTATACAATTGGAATCCAATTTAAGCTGGCACAGTCTCTTTGGTGACACCATGTGTGTATTGTGGTTTACGCGAAGGTGTGTAAAGAATTGGAATTGGACAAGGTGGCTATATCAGCACTGCTGGACCCTTTAATTCAGTGAACATGGTATCCTGGGCAGTGATAACGTTTAGAAGGGAGGGACATGATACAACTCTTACAGCCTTCTCAGTTAAAAGCATGCACACAGTGGCAGTGCACACAGTGTGTCTCTAGTTTGTCAGTTCACATAGGTCAAAAATTGATATGAATCAATGTGGTGTTCTGCAACAATATCCAGGCTCCATCACAAGAGATCTGCTGTGATATATTTAGGAAATCTATTCTATATATCATAAATTGTAATTGTGTAAATTGCAACTGCAATTTAAAAAGATGTAGAGAAATCAGCTATTCATGAAGCTCTGTGTTGCTTTGCCAAACACTTTCACTAGTAGATTTTCCTTTATCTGCTCAGAGAAGGCTATCTAATGGGTTGGCCTGCATTCTAGATGTGATTATCATGAAAATATTGTGTCTGAATTTGTATGAAGCACTGTAAACACCATTATTCTTTCTGAGACACACTTGGCACTGTAAGCTCCACACCACAGCATTCAGAATGTACAACATGACCTTTCCTTGAGGATGAAGATAGATGCACTTCAACAAAAGCCCCTAATCAATGTCAACATTTTAATAGCTCAGAATAGCAGCTGCTGGTAGACTCATAGAATCATTTGGGTTGGAAGGGACCTCTGAAGGTAGAACTACGCCGAGAGTGGTTTGGGACACAATGCAGCACACTCTGTGCAGATCACCACTTTTTTCACTACTCTGTAGGGAAGGTCTCCTCTAGCTTGCAAACTCTACTGCAAAAAACAACTTAGACTCTGAATTCATTTCCACACCTGTAGACCCAGTGGGAATAGTGAAGTTTCTTCAAGGAGGCTGAGCAGAAGAAACCTGGGTCTGGTTCCAGCTGAAGCACAGAGGCAGAACAGCTTCAGGTGTTGCTAATAATGTAGCAAAGAAGCCACCCTTTCTTGCCCATATTCCTCCTCCTAACTCCCAACATTTCTGGCAGCAAAACTGTTCACAACTCAGTTTGAAAGAAAGGACTTGATTACTCCTGTGGGAGGTTGCTCCTGTCCAAAGAGTGCATGAGGTTCTTCTTAGCGGCTCTGAAAGTTTCCTGGGAGATAGAGGACAGCTTGGATAGCTGTCTGCTTTGAAACTCAGCAGCTAAAGCTGCTGCAGCAAGACTGAAGGGTTAACCATTCTTTAGTATGCTGCAATATACGCCATCTGCTGCATAATTTCAAATAATGAGTATTTAAAACACATAAAGTGCATTCATTCTGTAGATTTTTGTTGAGGAAAACATTTGCCTGTCTAGAAAGAGTTCACCAACTCTAATGAAACCAATCAATCTTACTGTAACACAATCTCAGACAGTAATTGCAGTCACTTATGTCAGAAGTTACTGCAAACAAATTTGCTGGCAGAGAAATTGAGTGTATTTATTGTAATGTATATGTGGAGAGAGGAAGAGTTAATACCCTAGAATATTGCACACATTTTTTTTTATGTTTTTCAGACCTCATGAATCAGAAAATACTTGTCTTGCAGAGCACTGTAGCTTCCTCACGTTCCTTTAAAAGAAGAAATGGATTATTAAACAGTCTTAATTCCATATACACAGAAATTATTTATAGCAAAATAATGCAAATAAAATGGAAAAGTCAGATGGCCCAAACAATGAACCATTCTGCTGTCTTCCACCCTTATTGCAATTACCAAATACGACATTTCTAAGTGCTTTACTTATAAGACACACAACTTCTGGATCCCAGGTATGATAGAGGATTTCATTAATATGTTCTGTGTCTTTTCTACTGTTCTATTTTTGGCTGTAGCTGGTTGTCTAATTTCCTTGGTGTGCCAGAGAAGTTTTTCTTATATCGTAGCTTTTTCTGTCACTTCAGGAAGTATAGAAGTGAACTTGGGTAAGCTGAATACTAAAAATATCTCTCAGAAATAACCTTCACATTAATAATAGTTAGATTTGTACAAATAAGAGGGTGTCTAGGTAAAGGAAAGCAGTTATTTGACTCTTTACAGTGTGTATTATTAAGGTGTAGCACATTACTCAGTAAAAACTTACAGCAGAAGATATTAAGAAATTATGTCTCTGAAACCATATGTCTATATTTTCAAATTGTCACATTAGGAATTTTTCATGAGTAGAAGGCTGTCTTCAGTTAGAGTGACTAAGACATTCTCTTATTTCTATTGCTCTTTTTCTAAGAGTAATTGTCATTAGGTTTTGTTTTGTGTTTGTGTGTGTGTGTGGGGGGGGGGTTGTTTGTTTGTTTTCTGACAGCTTCTGATAACATACATTCATATTTCTCAGAACAGATCCTATTTTTCCAGTAACATATTGTTACGGAATGAATTTACCGCTAATGCTCAGTAAGTGTTACTAACCTTACTCTAAGTTGGACTAAAAGCATCAGAGTCATACAGTCTTTCTTCTCACACCACAGGAGAATGTTCAGGGACCCGAATACATCTCAGTTCAGAGAGCTCGGTGCATCTTGCTGTCTTGTTTGCTACTGGAAGATGTACAGAAAATGTCACTTCATATAGCAATAACCTTGGGCAGAGGTATTTCCCAGTTGGCTTGTGTGACACAGAAGATATTTTAGACATCTAAGAAGATAGTGCTGGTGTTTCCTAAAGGAAAGATTAGTCCATCACATTTGTCTTGTACTGTTGACTCCCATCTCCGGGTTCTCTACCAGTATACTAGTACCTTATGGCAGAGTTGCAGGGACTCCTCCTCCAGGCCAGCATCTGCTAAAGATGGCTGGCTCTGCATGGAACTGCTGGTGATGGGGTAGGAGAGAGGCAGTGGAGCTGGACTGAGGAGACCTGTTGGAGGGCATCGTTTGACATTATCTGCTACTGCAGGCTATCTCCACCAGTGACCGGGGACTTCATATACATCTCCCACAACACAAGTGGATACTCTATTGTCCAACACATCAGCAAGTTATATAATGAACTGGAAAAGGAAGTGTTTCACTAAAATTAGGGCACAAGATTAGTTAGAATATGAAAAAAGAGCAGACGAAGAATCCGGTACATGAAGGGAGTTGCGTTTCATATCAATATCCCAAAAGTCGGGGACTGTATCCCAAAATAACTCTTGCAGACCCTTCACAGCTCGTCTGAATAAACAGGATGAGTTGTGTAGAATGCCTGGAAGCAAAGCAGAGTAGGGCAGGAAGAACAATTCATTTTTATTCTACCGAAACCATGCCCTTGGTTTACATGCTTTCTCTGTGGATGACTCCTCTTGAAGTCATCAATCAGTGCTACTTTTATGTAGTTTCTCAGGGACATTACGTGCTGTTTAGAGGAGGACTTATTATTTGGATAACATGCAGTGTACTTGAAGAATATTTGATTTTTGCCATATTGTGAAAGATGAGATGGGATTAATTCTAACAGAGATAGCTTTTTGTTCTGTCGTTCCAAGTAAACGGCTACTTTTTGTCGCAAAACAGAACACTTCTTTTATTTGACTAATATTTTACTACTAAATATAAACCTATAAATACTCTGCATCTAGCACGTGGGAAGGAAAACAACAGCAATGCAGCCACCTCTGAGGGTGCAACAACCAGCAAGATGTGTATTGTGGGGAAGCTTGGGGCAAGAGCTCTGCGCTTGAAGTGCTATATGCCTGTAGACAATAGATGGAGTTTTGATTTTCGTAGTCTAGATGAAGTATTTGATAACCTCTGTTATTACAGTAGCTGAATATCATATGCCTATTTTATTTTTAGGTGTCACAAGACATCTGTGAAATTTGTGACCCTCATTCTATTGATGGTGACCTGAAACATACTAGTGGCAGTGACTCTTCTATGTGTAGGACTGATCACAGCACCCTCAAAACAGAAGTACCTTTTTGGCTGTACTGTGTGGTCTAGGGGTCACCTCTGGGGTGACTCTTGATACCTTTAGGAGCAAACCCATTCTGCACATAGAGCTTACAGCAGCCTACAAGGCTGCAATTAGATCCACAGCTATCAAGCTCCCCCATCTGCTCCTATAGTGAGAGCTTGGTGCCCTTGTCTGCCTGATGATGTTTTTTGCAAGCTCTTCAGAGACCTTATGAGACCACTGAGCCTCAGGACAAATGGAGTTTCTAAGTGGTGTGAATGCAGGTAAGACAAGTTATGAGCATCTGAGAGGTGGTGGCTTCCAAGCCTCTGGAAACTAGAGCAATCAGATGCTCAGTTTATGGGTTATTGTGGGTGATGGGTTATTATTTAACAGCTCTAAAGTAGCTGTCAAACAAAGCAGAGTATTCCTTTTCTCCCGTACTCTAGGCAGAAAAAAGTTTGCCTGGATATGGGCTTGATGATGCTACACAAGCAGTTTTCTTACAGTTGCAGAACTCTGCTGAAAAACACCAGTAGTGTTTTTCAGCCCTTCACATTCAAATGTCTGAGGCAAGACAAGATGACACAAAACTGCTAATCATCATCACATTTTCTCACAAATAATTTTGGCTATTCCAGTCGATTACTATTTATCCACAGTAATGCCTAAAACATAAGGATATTTGTAGGGCGTTGATTCCCATCAGATTTACCATCATCCATTGTCTGATTACCACTTGCCACGTCAGAGAGATTTTATGTTCTTGCTGTGTGTGATTTGCCTTATGAATTCCTGGCATCCACGCTGGAAAGCTGGCATGCAACCAGAAGATAAGAGTTAAGCAATGCTGGCAAGAGGCCTCACTCGGGCTCAGTGCCTCCTGTGGTTCTTGAGAGACTGATTAACAGCATAATAGGCAGCCTGATCTT
>WEIS01005698.1:849-12849 GCA_013389965.1 Todus mexicanus | reverse complement strand
ATGACACCAAGTTGGGGAGCAGTGTCAATATCCTGGAGGGTAAGAAGATGCTGCAGAGTGACCTGGACAGGCTGGGTCATTGGGCTGAGGCCAATGGCATGAGATTCAACACGGCCAAGTGCAGGGTCCTGAACTTTGGCCACAACAACTCCATGTATTGCTACAGACTGGGGGATGAGTGGCTGGAGAGCGGCCCAGCAGAGAGCGACCTGGGAGTGCTGGTTGACAGTCAGCTGAACATTAACCAGCTGTGCCCAGGGGGCACGGAAGGGCAACGGCATCTTGGCCTGTATCAGGAATAGTGTGGCCAGCAGGACTAGGGATGTAATTCTGCCCCTGTACTCGGCACTGGTGAGGCCTCACCTCGAGTACTGTGTGCAGTTCTGGGCCCCTCACTTCAAGAAGGACATTGAGATGCTGGAGAGGGTCCAGAGGAGAGCGATGAGACTGGTGAAGGGGCTGGAGGGAAAATCTTATGAGGAGAGGCTGAGGGAGCTGGGGTTGTTCAGCCTGGAGAAGAGGAGACTCAGGCAGGACCTTATCACTCTCTACAACTACCTGAAGGGAAGTTGTAGACAGGTGAGGGATGGGCTCTTCTCTCAGGCAATTTGTCACAGGACAAGAGGATATGGCCTGAAGCTGCACCAGGGGAGGTTTAGGTTGGATGTTGGGAAGCGCTTCCTCACAGAAAGGGTTATAAAACACTGGAATGGACTGTCCAAGGAGGTGGTGGAGTCACCATCCCTTAAGGTGTTTAATTCAGGTTTTAATTCACTGTGTTCTGGACAGATGAAAGAAAAATTGCAGGAATCCCTTTGCTGTAGTCAGTATCACTTCTTCTGTCAGTGGCGTGGTAGACCTTTTCAATCTGGAGCTATTCTGTGATCATCTACCTTGTGGCAAATAAGTGGACAAGGTACACAGAGGTGTTTCAGACTTTAACCAGAAAGAGGGGAGCTTGAGGACAGTGGCACAGACTGTGCTAAACAGGTACCCATTGGTGTCTGCTGTACATTTGTAAGTCCTCAAGGCAGGACTAATGGATGCACTGTATTATAAGGACTGATAAGGAAAATGCAGTGCACTGGTCACACCCCAAATCCTTGTAGAGAGTCATTCAAAGTCAGTGGATTGATCCATGGAAGCACATGGTGAATGTACAGTGCAAGCATCCACTGTTCATAGGCTGTGATTGCTCTGTCATTACTTTCCATACAGAATCTCACTACTATCAGCTGTGTTTTACCCTTCCAAAATAAATTATATTATACTGCGTTAAGGAGTTGACTTGTTAAATAGAATGCTATATTTCTCTGTTTCTTGGCTGCTGTGAAGTATTGATTTCTTATGTTTATTTCCTCCTCTGTTCTGACATAAAGATGGAAACTATGCTTGTTTCAAGGTTGTAAAGCCTTCAGACATGTGACTACATTTTGTCCTTGTAAGATGACAGTTATACCAATATGTGTTTTTTGATTAAGCAATGTTAGCAGCATCTTATTTTCATACACTGTTGGTAGCTTTTTTTATTAAAAGTCTGAAATACAAGAGATAAAGGCATGTCCTTGGAAATGCAGTATTTCCTTTCTCATATTTTTTACACTTTTCTGATGAACATCACCCAAATCCTAGTCTCCTTGACTGCTGAAAGCATTGATTTGCATCATTGGCTAAGGATGGTTCTGATGTCCAGACAGCCAGCTCCAAAAGCCTCTTTCTAGGTATTATAATGAAGTGCTCTGGAGTAATATAAATTATGTAAATACTCTCCCCTATCAACTATGCTTCTCATATATTCCCTTAGAGCAAGATTAGAACAGTGTAGGAAGTGTGGTTGATACTCCCTCTAAAATACTATGCACTTAAACCGTACTTTTTCACGACTTTTCCACTGGAATGAATTAGGCAAAGCAGAATTAACCTTGTCAGTCACCAAGTCAGCTTCCATGACACAGGGTGCTGTAACTAAGAATACAGAAATAACAAGAGAGCCCCAGTGCAGTCATCCTCCACTGATTCCTTCATAGAATATGTAAAGCACTTTGTGGTGCTCTGAGAAGACAGATCTAATATAAAGGTAAAGTAATAGTTAGCAAAGAAAAACCTTTTTGCCTGGAAGTAAAGGGCAAGGGGAAGTGTTCTCAGGCAGACGAAAGATTTTATGTCCAAAACCATGGATGGTGGGGGAAGCTCAGCACAGACCTCAGACACAGAATCAAAGCACTGAGCTACTAACTGTGTGGTCTAAGCAGGAATCTGGGGTAAGAACACAGGCTGCTTTAGCATGAGGCAGAGGAAAAGTGAGTAATCAGAAAAAAGGAGTGGATTAGAAGGGAGAGAGCACAAGCAAGAGTGATGTGAAAACTGAGTCCATGTGGTGGTAAACCAGCATGAACCTCAGAGAATGGTTGGCAAATCATCCTATTCGGGCTAATTTAGTCTGGTAAAGGCACATGATAAATGGGAGCAAGGCAGCTGTGTGCTTCTGAAAACATGACGTCTGCCTTTTTGCTGATGTAGGGCCCTAGGAACATTCTCAGGTTAGAAAAGGAGACAATTCCATTTTTGTACATACCTTATCTCTCTCTCTCAGCTGTCTCCAAATCCTGAGCATTTACCTGCCCTCCAAGCCCCAGTTGTTATTCCAATGGACTGTTCCCAGGCAGAAGGCAGAACACAGCACCCAGGCTGCTTCTGCTGATGCTGTAGAAGCAGAGGCAGGTGAGGGAGGGCTGACTTTTTCTCAGACTAAGAAAATCGTAGAAAAGGAGAAGGATGGGGGGAACATCAAGCATGAACTGATGAACAATACTGTTAGGCACGAGTATGTCACAGAGCACAAGGGGCACTGTGTTAGAGACACCCCAGCAGCCTGGTCCATGCTGCTATTGAACAGTCTGCACAAATATCAGCTGAGACAACAAATCAGAATTGTCATCCCACGGTTGTCTTGGGCACACTGATGTGGTTCCAGACCTAGCATTGCTTCTGGCACTAGTTCAGAGAGCTCCGTGTCACATCCTGTTGCATGGCAAAGACAAGACTATAACTCACCGGTTACCAGTAGCTCTCCCAGAAGCTCCACCAGTGTAGTTCAGTGACATATTTGCTTTAGAAACATAGCCGAATTCCTCACTAGCCAGGCTGTTCCTGGAGTAACTTGCTGAAAAATATTTCTGCAGCACACTTAGGAGAAAAAACAAATTCTCTGAAACAAGAGCTGAGGTTTTTGAGTGTTTTAAAAGCAAGCAAACAACCAACATTTTCCAAAACTATGGAAGCTTTAACATTATTAAACTCTCTTTTCTACCTAGAATTAATGTTTTCAATTAACTGTGTTCCTTCTTGGTAACTCTAAAAGAATTATGCCCCTTAGCTTTTACAAAATTCACAGGCTCTTGTCACCTACTATAGAGCTCTGTTGTGACAGGATGTTCCCCAAACTGGAGACAAAGTGTGTCACTACATGCATTAAGTTATCATTAGTAACTAGCCATTTCACTTTTGTGCTGTTGTTTTCTTGCCACATCTGGTTAATGAAGAAAGGAAGTCCACAACACTCTGAATGGGAGCTATGGGTCAGACTTTTGTTTGTTTGTTTGTTTGGTTGGTTGGTTTTGTTTGGTTGGTTTTTAATATTTTTTTAAGAGCTTTATGTGTGAGAATTTCAGCACAACTCAAACAAGCATCTAATTGTTAATGCACAAAGCTGACTGGCATAAACAAAAGTGCCCATAGTCAGATGGAGGGTCCAATAAGGCTCCATATATAACTGCTTCTGAAGAAATAACAGATGACCAGAAGATCTGTCCTATAAAATTTACAAATTAAGCAGATATAACTTTTGTATCAGAAACCAAGTATTCCCCATTAACACTGAAACGTATGATGAATCCAAATGTTTCTGGCAAGCTTTTCTTAATTTTGTCTTTCTAATAATGACTAATGGCTCCTTTGTGTGGCAGGAAAGAAGATAAACACGAGCAAAGCGGAAACTTCAAGAACATGTAATTTCAAAAGAGCTTGCCTTCCTGAGTTTTAACAGAATAGACTGTTTTTCCTGATACAATGTTGTCAAATAAGAAGAAAAACATATTTCAAAATACTCTTTGTTCTGTGAATGCCTGTTTGTGTAACTGCAGCAGCATTGTTATTCTGTGTCATCCCTTGTTGATAAGCCTGTTTGAGTTCCAATAATGGAAAACTATCATGTTGATTTGCTTCATATTAACCTCATCTTCTTGTCATACTACAGGTACTTTCCATTACTAGAAACAAATATATGGTGATAAGTAAATGATTTTGATAAAGTCTGACAAAGATTTTAAAACAGCTGCATAGCTGCTTGTTTCATTTTAGAAAAAAAAAATAGCATCATGGAGATGGCATCTGTCAGATGTCTTTGGTAATTTTATCATTAGATGTTGTCATGACTTTCTACATCTGGCTATGAGCAGCAGACATTTTTTTCTTTGTTACAAATATTACTTTGAATAACTTAGAACTTCTAAACCAATGAGTAAGATGAGATGAAAATAGTGAAATAGCCAGCAAAACTAACATTAAGTACTGTAAATAATTGCTCTAAGCAATTCTGATATCTTAGCTTCAGATTACAATAATTTTGTATCCCAAGCATAGAGCTGCTGATTGTTTCTTTTATATTTTTCCCTTCAGATGTAGCACTTGGGAAAAGTCCATTATTCTGATTCTATAATGACAGTACTAGTGTCACGATCCAGAAAGTATCAAAGCATGAAGAGGCATACGCTTGTTCTGCGCAGAGAATGGTGCCTATATTACTATTAGCAATGATGAGAAGTGACTCAAAGTCAGCACCATTTCTGCCTATAACAAGACTTACCACTTCAGTGCCCTCAAACACAACAATAACTTGCCCAACTGAAACTTTAAAATTCTGTTTAAGAAGGTAAACTCTGCGCTTACTTAAAAATGTGTAACTGTTAGATTGTGTTTCTCTGTATTGGAGTCAAGTCACTGGGGAAAGGT
The DNA here is from genome assembly GCA_013389965.1 of Todus mexicanus. Classification (NCBI taxonomy): domain Eukaryota; kingdom Metazoa; phylum Chordata; class Aves; order Coraciiformes; family Todidae; genus Todus; species Todus mexicanus. The sequence goes on along the minus strand of WEIS01005698.1, from coordinate 7,839 downwards.
CCGGAACAAAACCAGGCCTGTATGTAAAGCCTTGGGATGGCTCTGTAATAATACTGACTTCACAGATTATTTTGAATTTACCAGGAACTTATCAGGGAACCTGCAAGTCTTACTCTGGTATGTAAAAAATATGTACTCAAATGACAAACTGTATGTCCACTACAGACTTGGAAGGACCTGGTGGTTCTATCAGGTGATTTAATGTAGAGCCTTTTAAACCTGAACCCCATTGCTATTGCTTACTTGATCCATGTGAAATAATTCGCTGGTCTCTCTCCAGCCATGATCAGATGAATGGTGCACCTACGAACTCCAGCACTAATGGGCCAATCTCAGACGACTGGAGAAGGGCTGAACAATCAACAAGGCAGAATTGAAGCCTCTGACGTGCTAACTCTGACTTAGGATTTCTCGAGAGAGAGAGCCCATAGGAAGGAAATGACCTTGTCTCTATCTTCTCCACAAGCCTCAACATCTAGCAGTACCAAATGCCCATGACTGTTCAGCTCATGGGATGTAAGACTCTGTAAGAGACCTATTACAGACCACGGTAGCTGAGAATTGGACTCCTCTTTCTTGTTCCTGCTGTGTCTGTGAGCTCTAAGCACTGGACTAAGGTTGCTCCTTCAGCTCATGAATGTCTTCTCACAAATCCACAATCCCATTCTGCCATCCAATTTCTTTGTCCTACCTGTGTGAGGGAAGTGCTTGGAACCAAATGAGAGTTTCTGTTATCTCATCTTAGGAAGATTTAGTGCATTTTTAGCAACATTATCTGACAGTCTAGGCACAAAAGTAAGGTCAGATCAATTCCTAGGGCCCTGTTGGCATCTATAACCGCCTGAGTTGTACTCTAACTGCATGTGACACCCACTGAGTGAATTTATTGTAGCAATCACTTTGAGCATATCTCAAGGATTTCATCATGATATTTTGCTGCTTGCAATGCCAGAGAGAGAACAAGAGCATGAAATAAAATGCACAGAATTTTCCCTCTTATGAAAGAGAAATGGAAGAGCAGAAAACAGGCTGAATTTCTCCAGGGTAATTTTATGTAAAAGAAGACCAGCAACATCCTTTAAGGCCTGAAATGTCAAGCTTGTAAAAATAGTATTCTTGGGAGTTGTATTTGATCATTTGTTAAATACTGTGATATAAAATGTAGAAATCCATGTGTAATGCTTCAAATCCCTAATCTAGTTTAAAAGGTCAGTTGAAGCCTAAAAGGACTTGACATTTTCCCTTTAAAAATCTGACTTTTTGACTCAGAGCTAACAACATTTGAGCCTGAATGACCTGAAGGATAAATACAAAAGCTGATTTCAATTGAACTATTTAGAAAGCAGGGGATCTTCTAATTTGTAAGATAGTATTCAGGGAGGTTTTTCCATTAAGAACTCAATCGACTGAAAAATGATTTCCTTGGGTATTCCACAATCTTTCAATGCTTGTGTAAATTTTACACAGGAGGGGGGCAGTGAGTGAGTGAGGCTGAAGATGTATAACACAATGCCAGGAGAGCAGAAAGCCCTTTATGACACAGAGGCAATTGGTATTTGCTGCAAAATAAATGTACCCTTTCCACCTCCTCCTTCACTGCTTTACAAGACTGGGTCTACTTCAAAATATGTACTGTCCAGTGCAGACAAACCTTGTTGGCTAGTACTAATGTCTTGATAAGTATGATGATAGTCCCTTCCAGCTACACCCCTTCCCATGCCTCAGATTTCATTTGACACCCAGTGAGTACTACATGGGGGTTTGATGGCTGCTTATTTCAATGTGTGCACTACCCATCCACCTGGCTGTACAGGTGTGCTCTGTGGGTATGCTGACTGGCCGAGCCTTAGGCTCTTCTGCCCAGCTCCAGCTCCACCAGAGGCTAGTTGTGGCAACTGAAAGCATATCCCCTTTTTCCTCCCAAAACCTCTACTGTTCCCTGATTGCCTCCTCACCTTGTGACCTCCAGCACCGGACCTCCTCCTTGTTGCTTTGCACCCTCCCGTCATTTTTTTCCAATGTGATGATGGAGAAACTAGGGCTGCCTTGTGGCATATCAGCCTCACCCCCCCAGCCTCTCATGCTCATGTGCGTTGGCCCCACTATATGCAATCTTCCCATGGGTCCATAAGGCTTGAGGTGAGCGTGGGTCCACAATAGAGGCGAGGTACTGGTCTCCCCGTCCAGAACCATTTCTTAGGGGGCTATACTGAGCCCTCAGTCATGGATGCCCCCAAGGTAGGGATGGGAGTCAGACGTGCAGGCCCTTAGCCCCTTCAGCACTGGATAATCTGTACACAGTCCCAATTGCCAGCTCTGGCAGTCAGGTAAGCAACAGGGTTGGATACTGCCACCTGGAAGTTGGGAGTGAGGCAGAGGGTGACGGAGGGGTGACACTGCATGACACTTCACAAAGCCCCTGCAGAAGCGCCTCTCTATCTGGGCACTCCATGCAGGCACCTGCTCCCTCTGGCCAATAACCATGTGGCTTTCTGCAGCGTGGTGAGCAGAACTGTTCTGTCATACCAACACCCATCAGACAGAATGGTTGCATACCCATCAGTCACCTGCTAGAACAGAAAAATCACTGATTTAACAGAGTGCTGTCCCTGGATCGATGTCTCCCAGCTTCCCTTGGTGTTTATTTTTGATAAATGCCTCACTTTCGGCTCACATTCACCCAGCAGCTGGGGACTATTATACTGTGACAACCTTCTATTCCATTGTCACAGTGTCAGATGCTTGAAAGGGATAATAGGTAGATATTTCTGCTGTTCAGATGTTAGGGAATAAGTGGCATTCCTATTTCTTATTTAGTTACTTCTTAATTTTAATGAATAGCTGTAGTGATAATTACCAGAATCCTATATTGATAAAAACTGGCTCATTCTGCATGTTAATAATAGCACAAATTTGGTATTTATGAACTGCTGTTCTTTTGCAAATATAGACATTTGGTAATCATCATTATGATGATAAAATTCATTAAAAATTGAGAAACAACCTATTATCCCTTCTGCCCACCATCTTTTAATTAAGTAACATGGAGATTTTATAAGACTTTCCTAGTCACACTGCAGAGTATTGTTTCTGTAAGGGAATCTCTATGTATCAAAATACTGTCTTTTCAGTTTTGATAGACTTAATGTAAAAGACTGAAAGAAGATTGACAGTAGACTTATTCCAAAACGTATTTCAGACATTTCAAAAGTTTTAGTTAAGAACAACTTGAATCTTATTTGGATGTAGACCGAAGTTTGATTGTAGACTGGTGGCTATAACAATGTAAGAGGTTATATTAGAATTAGGTAGCTTGCAAAAGTAAAAACTTTTTGTGATAATTTATTCTTCAGAAATTTCTGTCAGAATAAATGCTGGAGAATTTGTGAGGTCAGTCTCTTACAAGTTCAATTGTATTCAAAATTATAAGTAAGTCTCTTTTTTAATTCGGACTTAGACAAGAATCAAAAATGTGTGAGGATTGGTTAGACTGAGACACCTTCAAATAGTTCAGGCATTTGAAGAGGTTCTGTCAGAGTTTTAGTCCTCGTCTGCTCCTAGTCTGCATTATAGCTAAAAACTTTAAGCTGTATTTTGAATGACAAAAATATAAGTAGTATTACAATTAGGTGGGTGGTTTTTTTTAAATCTCTTAGATATTAATATCTAGGCAGAAGAGTTTTCATAAATAATAGGAGAATTTTGTTATTAGGACCATGGCCTTTCAGACTACATCCACAATAGACACAACTTATATTATTTGATAATATTGTAAACTGAAATCTCATCTTGTCGACACACATTTTTAACGCCTTTATTTACCTGACTTAATCAATCATTTATACTAATTTCCTTTGATGCTACCTTAGTACTCAGCACAGCTGTTAAAAATATTGCTAAGAACTTATTTTAAGAGTTCTTATGTATTTCCTTTTTATCCCAGAGCATTTTGATGATGGAGAATACTCATGTGGGTAGCACTTGCAGCACCAGCAGCAATGTTTCAGGGAAAGATGCAACCTGTCCATATCCTATCTTTGCCTTTCAGTTTTAACTAGGGTCTAATATACTAACAAATGCAGGCAGATTCACATGCATACTGTAATATATCATCATTGTGTTCAGCGAAGAGTGAAGGAAGCAATTTTGTGAGGTCGCAGGATGGTCAAAGCTCTTCTATTTGAGTTTTCCTTGGGTTCATCCAGACAATTTTAATCTCAAAAGGTTGTTCCCCTTCTTTACATAGTTAATTCCTTCCTCTACAAATCTGACATAATTCATTTGAGGAAAGCTACATAGGAGTTTCTTCTTCCAGACACAGTCTGGTGTCATGCAGAGGCTACAATGACGTGATCACAAGGAAACTCATGAAAGAGAGGAACAAAATATTTTCTCTTACTTGTTCCTAACCGCATTCTCACATTTGTTCAGAAATCACTGGATCTAGCTGGTGAAGCAAAAATTCCATTTAAAACCCAAAACAAACCAACAAACACACACCACTACTTTAAAAAGTAAAGACTCCAGAACTGAAATACTTTGTCCTAAATGCAAAGATTTCGAGTTGAGTATGATGCTGCACTGCTACTTGGAATTTACTTCCCTTCTGTTGCCACCATTGTCTTGAGGATTGACTTTCGGTAGCAAGCTAGAGTGTCCAGTGACGCACAAGAACTACTTCTGTTCTTGAAGAGCAATGGTATTTCATGGAAAATACTGCCCTGTTCACCCACATACAAGAATGAGGCAACTGGACCACCACATCCAAGATGTACTACAATTGTACTACAGGTCTGGGGAAAAAATAACAAAGAAAAAGTCTGATCCTCACATTGAAATCTATTCTGGAACATTTACATTATGAATAAACGAATCAAAGCACAATTAAGAGTTTTCTAAAAATCATACAGAATCACAACTTTTACATGAATTCTGTGATAATCTGCAAATCAGCATAAAGCTGTTGGGAAGTGGTGAAGAAATGAAAATATTCCACTTTCTAAGTTTCAGAGTCTAAACTGAACTTACCTGAAATAATGCTGAATTTCTTTGCTAACATTTTATGCAATTCTTGGTAAATATACCATTATGTTGCTTTGAACTGACAGCTAAGCTCTTTCAGCACAGACAGTCTGCCAATCCTCTGTTCAAGTACTGTCTTTCAGTAACAATTTAAAAAATGATGGATATATGATTTATATCTCCAGAAATTTCCAAGGAACTGCCAAATGTTGTTTTGAAGCACCCTGCTCTTAGGCAGCCACTATGGTGAAAATGTTCCCAACATCTTTCTATCGCAGCAAGCACGAATAAAGCAATACTCTTCCTCCAGATGCATTACATTGTTAAGCACTTAATCTCAAGGACCTTTTTGAAGTTCAGATAGTCCTACTTTATTCATCATCTAGTGTTTAGTTTAAAGTAACAAATGATTGAACTGAAAGTCTTTCAGGAACAAAATTCCTTTTTTCCCCATACATAAACAGAATTGCAGCCTTTGCATTTTTCACCATCTGGCCCACAGTGTGAAATGACATTAGTAGCATGTCAGGTTTATTCCCTTTTCAAGGAAAAAAAAAAAGAGAAAGAAAAAACATAATCCTAATCTATAGTATGAAGAGTATTAAAATGAAACATCTGCCTCACTGAAAGGAGTGGATGAACTCTGAAGTCTACAAGCTGCTGGAGTTTGTCAAGTACATGTTTACATTGCTGACTGTTGTAAATTTGCAGGATGATGACAAGAAGTCTACAAACTAAAATAGCTTATTCAAATGTTTTTAAACATCTGTTTCAAACAGAAAAGGCCAGAACAATGAAGTGGCACAGTGATCACAGGCAGACGGGGAAGCAATAATATTATAACTTTGGTTACATCATAAAAGACAATGGCAACAGAGGTTTATAACTGCAGTTACTGGCTTCTGGTATGAAGTTGACAGACTGGAGTGCTGAGAGGGTTGTGTCTGTCATCTAACTATGTGACTCTATCCAGAATAAGGATAAAATACAGTCAATGCTCCTTAAAAAGTTTGCTTTTACTACAACACCTGCTGATTACAAAGCCAAATAAACTCTGTGCTCCAAAGAGCAGGTTTGAACACCTCCAGGAACTAAAGATGGCAGATTTCTGAAGAGCTTTGTACAGTCAAGAAACACTTGACCAATGAGACTGTTGTTTAGCAAACAGAATTTGTCATTGTTATCAAAAGTTTTTTACTTTGCAGGACTTCTGATTCAAGTCCTAAGATACAGATCTTTTTTTAATCACCAATGTGAACTTGAGATGTTGCCATATACTGAATAGAAATCTTTATTCTGACCCTAAAAAAAAAAAATAAATCCAGAGATGATTAATAAAAAGGTGGTAGATTTTTTTGCCTCACATTTTTTTGAGAGGCAGCCAAGAATGAAATGTAAAATCCCAGTATCTACCTGGTCAGTACTCTTAAAAAACTTTGCAATAATAATAATGAAAAAAAAATTACTTCTAAATTGACTTTGTGATATAACATTCTTCGGAGAATCACTAAACTCCTTTGGAGCTTGCTGGGATCTAAACACTTTTGCTATAAAGCAAGGAGAATACTAGGGAGGGAGACTGAACAGGGCAAGGATTGCTCCCTATAGGGATTATGTAGGACAAAACCACTTTTGTTTTATTTTGGGGGCATAGGAGATACAAATTAAATTTAATGATATGGATATAAGACGTGGCACTTGCCTTGAAATCTAGAAAATAGTCCTTGGCCCATTTTATTTCCTAGTATCTGTACGATAATTTATTTTAGATAGCGTTATCACAAGCAACAGAATTTTACTGTGTGTTTGATTAATCTGAATGATGCAATAATATATTTGCGCCACTGCCTTGTCACGTTATTGTGGGAATATTAATTCCCAGTGATTTAACTTCATGTTTATGCATCCAAGATAACAATTCTTGCTTATGTTTGTAAATGAATGACACTACTGTTGATTGCATTAGAC
>WEIS01005697.1:26341-38281 GCA_013389965.1 Todus mexicanus | reverse complement strand
TGTGTTTTACTTTGCTTCAGCAGTCTTCTCTCCATCCCTACACCCTCTCATGAGCTGGTAATGGGTATTTCACCCCACTGGACCGTAGCTTTTCAATCAGAGCTGTAGGTTCCTGCTGGGCGAACTCAGTACCTTTCACTTTTCCAACTTTCTACTGAAGTATCATGTTCTGTGTTACTTCCCCACACATGAATTAGTTGATATTTTTCCAAGATGAGCGTGGTTTCATCTTTCTTATGGCACTATTGACTTTCTAGGGCTCTTTATGTTTCATTTCTGGTATTTTACACCGCCTCCTAAATTCAGTACTGCTTATTGATTTTGTTAGCGTACCTCTAGAGGGAGGATGAATGTAATTTGGAGCAACGCTTGGGAGCAAGGACAGAGAGCAGTTAATCTTGACAGTGATCAAAATCTGGCTGCAGTTGAGGCAGTGCTTCTGTCTGAGGTTATGGAGGAGCAAGTGCTCTGACCCTGGGTTTGTGCCGTGAGTGGGTCTCGCGCAGGTTGCTGAGAAGTCGTTAAAGGGATAGGACATCTGCAGAATCAGGTCTGATTTTATAATAGTGGCCACAAACGGAAGATTTTTCGTCCTACTACCAGTCCCCTGAGCCATGCAGTCCCAGTGTGTGTCATCTCCTATTAGTCTTGATGCAACCAATGACCTTGTTTGTGTGAGTGCATTAAGCACAACATTAATATCTAATTTGACTACTTTGAATTCAGACAGGCTGTAATCAATCACCTGAACTCTCCTGACAGTGAATATGGTTGGATGGGACGAGGAGAACAGAGAAAATGCATGCTTGGGCCAAAACTCTAGGAAATTGGAAAATTACTTGTGAGCCTGTGTAGCTGATGTAACAGTAGCTGTTGGTGGAAATGGGTTCTTCACTGGAAAGCAAAAGCTGCAAAAGCACGAAATTTGTGGTCTTTGTAGAAGTCTGTTGAGTCGTCTTCCTGCCTCTGAAATGCCAGCACGGTAAATGAGACTGCCAGGATACAGAGGCACCTTTCAGAAGATGTTATTGGGAGAAGTTCTGACCTAATCCAGGTTTTGGATTCCTTTTGAATCACGGCACGATTATTTTCAGGATGGTGAAGATGAATTATGAGGCAGATAAATAAAAATGGCAGGCTGGCATGGCTGGATTGAAAAGTGCGGTCAAAACAGTTCTGTCACTGAAGATGTTATTTCCATTAAATGTTTTGCGATTCCATATTGATTTCAGTGAAATTACCCTTAAAAGCAGATTTCCTCCAAATCTTTATTTTTATATATTTGTTTTGGAACTACTTTAGGAGGCAGAAAAATGAGACTTTTGCTTCAAACAGTTTTTATGTTTTGAAATTGGCTTTTTTTACGCCGTATGAACAGTTTAAATAATATTATTTATTATTTGTATTCCAGTCATGCCTGTGCACTCTAGTTATGGGCTAAACGTCATTTTGCTAACCACAGCACAGGCTGGGGATCAGTTTCTGCCTGAAAAAGCTTTGGTTTTGTATTTCTGACTGGGGCTGCATTGATTGCCAGAGCCTATTCTAAAGAAAAAACAAAACAAAACAACCTTCTCATTTTACAATATGTTGGCTGCCTTTTTGTTTTAAGATTTATAAATACATCAGCAGATTTTCCACAAAAACACATATGCTTTCTTCCTGATGAACGTGGTGACGCATTTGAGAATCTTTGCGAGAGGCCTTGAACCTCCTTCAAGTAGAGGATAGTGCTGAGGTGGAAATGGAAATTTTAAAGATCTCCCTTCATTAAAAAAGATGCTGGTGGGGCCTTGTTAGCAGAAGAATTGCCATTTTCCGACTAATTTTTTTTTTTTGCCAGCATGGGAACAAAGAAAGAAAGAAAGGAGGAGGCAGAATAAAAGCCTGTATAAGTGTACGTACCGGGGCTGCAGCTCTCTAAACTGGTAATGGTATCTGGAAAGAGTCCAGGCTGTTGTAAATATGAACTTTTGTCAATATTCCCCAAGCTTCTTTGGACTCTAGGGTGGGCTTTATTAGCTGAAGGTCACACCATTGTGCTGTCTCCCTCTCCTGAGACCTCTGATACCTTCCTGAAAGGACAGCCCATTATCCCTGGGCTTAGAAGCCGGCTTTCTCTTCAGTGGCGCTGAAGCTGATAAGCTTAAGAGGCATATTTCATCCCCCCACTGCTGCTTTCGGGAGACAAATAGTGTTTATCGTTCCTGATTAATTCCAGTTGAACAAAAAAATAAAATAGGAGGCATGTGTGTGTGCACACGTGCGCACACACACAGACACCGAGTTGCCTTTTTTTTTCAGGCTGGTCTTCTTGCGTAACATCACCTCATTGCCCTGGCTGCAGCAGGCAGAGTCTGGTGCTGCCTCTTTGTTTTTTCCTAGGTAGAGTGTCCAAAGATTGATTTAGTAACATGAGAGGATCCTGGGCTGCGATCAGTGTAAAGAAAAAGGGGTGGAAAGGGAGACCGGGTAGCAGCAGCCTGAGCATCGAGGTTGGAATTGATTTGTGGCAATTAAGCATTAAGGTCTGCGGGAGCAGGACCACCCGCTGGGAGAGCGGCTTTCCATCACCTGCGAAAGATGAATGGCCCAAGGAGGGAGAAGGGCAGGGATTTTGTACTTGGCTACCTGAAAAGAATCTTAAAAACGCACTGTATCTCGCTTCTGTATCTTACAGCCCCGTTCATCACAGCTAGATCGCTTAGCTGGGAATTGTATGCAAGAGGGCTGGAAGATAAAAATGCTAGTGGCTTCTACTGCTTTGGTTTCTCCATTTCTCTCTTTGGATCTGGCTTGACATTTGTCAGGAGGTGTCATGCTGATTTTTCTTGTTACTACTATTTCAGTAGCAATGTCTTCTATGCATGGCTCCCAGTTTCTTACGGTTACTTTTTTCCTTGTAGTGAGATTCGCAGTATAGAATGAATAACAATGAATAACACGTGCAATGAATAACATATTGTCCCTCTCAACCCTCCTGCAGCTCTCGAAAATGCTCACGTAGCATGTCCCAGTGGCTGGGGCATCCAAGGCAGGAGACCTGTGCTATGTGCTCCTCTCTGATGTGGACTTGCTGTGCAACATGCTTTGCCTGTCTGTGCCTGAGATTTTCGAGCGGAAAATGAGAATATTGGCACTGTACACAGTCCTGTTTGGATGACCACGTAGCTACTGCCCACGTTAGGTCTTTTGCAAATGGCTCTGTACTTCCTTCAGTTTGGTTGTGTTGTACTCGCCAAGGTTAAGGAGTAAAAGAACAGATCACGCATGGCTGAAGGAAGCCTGTTGATATTTGGACTAGAGGAGATGATATTTCAGTCCAGAAAAGTCTACATTTTTCAGCCTTTAAAAAAAGAAAGTACAAATGGTAGAAACTGTGGGGCGTGAACAGCTTTCCCTCACTTTGTTTTTTGCTCATGTTGAACATCTGGGCCCCGGGAGCAGGTGAGGGGCTTCGCTGCTCTGCCCTCACCACTTGCAGGGCTGCTGCAGGTGCAGAGGTGCATCAAATACCGCACCAAACAAAAGCAACTTGACTACCCTAGATTGTGTTGCATCAAATCCGTGTTTCGCTTGCCGCATGGGCCATGTTTAAACCAGATTCTCGGTACTCGGGTTACAACTAGCTCAATTTCCTTTGCCAAACAGACAGAGATGGAACAATATTATTAAAAATAATTTTACGAAACTATTTACTTATTGCCAGTGAGGACCGTGTTTAAAGATGGATTTTGCAATTATGACTTCAGCACTAGTGTAAACAGAGGCTAATGGGAAGGGCTGTAAAAACAGGACTATTGGTCATCTTCACGGAAAAAGGAATTTCCGTAACATGGTTTGAACTGGAAGAGATCTGAAGCTTTGGCTGAACAAACACAACTAGCTTTTCGTGTTCAAATGTATATAGTAGCATGAAATGGGAGCGGTGGGCCTTTAATGCTATTTTTTCAAAGGTCAACTGCACAAGGTTCTGTGAATTCCTTTGACATCTTAGCAAAAGGTTCTGAACATGGCCCTTTCTCCAGATGGGTTAATATGGTGGAAAGATTTTTCTTAGTCCAGTGGTGCACTGTAGACTGGGGTAGGATACATACTTGCTGGAGTTTGGTGCTAAGTGAAATGTTAATATGCACTTGGCAGAGCAAGCTCTTAATTTCCCTTAAAACCGAGGGGGCAGAAATGATCTCATCGGACAAGATGCCTTTGGGCTACTGCCCACCGTTAGATATGTTCTAGACAAAATTTATTTACTTTGTGTGGACCGATTATTTCCCTTTCCCTCCGTGAATCTGGCCTGCGGTAGCTGTTAGCAAAAGAGCTTTTCACCTCCTGTATCACAGGAAGCGTTTTAGCTCTTGTTGAAATATGAAGCTCCCTTCCTTTATTAAAATTAAGAACCACGTTCTCGCATGGCAAAGTGATAATAAAGACTGAAATTGGATCTATAACTTCATGAAAAGAAAGGCAATTTTTAAAAAGACAAATCATGCATGGTAATACCTCCATTGTTCTCTTGCTGAGTTCTTTGTATTGCTTAACTCCCTGCGAACAAAGAACCCATAACTGGAATTGTAAAAATAATCCAGGCTTTTAAGTCAAAACTCAAAAGGCCCTTGGGAATCTCGTGCAAAGGTGTGCCCTTGAAATGATGGTTTATGAATTGTCTGAACAGGTTTGTACATACTGGCCCTGAGGAAATCTCTGGGAATTTTGCCGCTGACTGCAGCAAGGTCAGGATTTCACACTTGGTTCTTTGTACGTAGTGCCGGGCATTGAGCAGAGCCCGCTTTCAGGCTTTGAGAAAGTCTGACTCCTTCCTCACAAGCAGGCGGGAGATTTTCTAGTTGGTTGCACTTGTGAATTCCAGTTAAGGGAATTGCTTTTGGTGCCCCCATCTTTGTCACTTACTTAAACAAACATGCAAACTGGACACATGCACTTGCTTGAATTTCAGCAGTGTGAGTGCCTCCTCAAGATCTCTTGTTACTGATCCAGAACTTAAACTGCTTGGGAGAATGGTTTTAAGCTAAGGTTCAGCTCTGCTTAAATGAAACCAACTGAGCAGAGGGAAAGGAAATTTTATTCCTAGTTGCCATTCAGATGTCTGAACCCAGCTAGTTGGAAGTATGAGAATTGGTTCTCAGATTGTGAATGCAGGTCAGTACGAAGGTTTAAGTATAAATTGAAGCAGTGAGTACTTCTTCACCTATTTAGAACAAAATAATGTGGTTTTTAAGTTACAGATCTATCCAGGGTCAAAGTCAGTGGGAAAGGAAGGTGCTTATGTGAACACTGAGGGAATTAGTCCAAAACTTGCATACAAATTCATCTAACCAAGGCCCTTTGAAACTCTCTTGAACACAGAAGTTAGCCCTGTTTGAGGCAGATGTCCTCTCAAAGTCCCTCCCACTCAAGTGACTCTGTAATCCTCTGGTTAGGTGGTGTCTTGTACCTGCCAGTGTATTTGGTCAAACCTTTGGATTGTCTGACTCTAATTCTTGTAAACATGGACATCATCTTCCTCTATTGTGGCACAGTCCAGGAGGATGAGAGTCACCAGAGTTGTAGCAAATTCCCCTCTGTCCTGTCTTCCAAAGTCATGATGCAGTGGCCAATGACATCATCTGTTGTTTAAAAACTGCTGTTAATGGAATAAGCTCTGTTTGTAATGAAAAACAAAACCCAAAGAAACTACAGTCCCAGAAATCATGATCCAGGGCTCAAAGAAAATTGGAGTGCTTAAGTTACCTAATCGTAGTTCTCTATGAAGAGAAAAAGTTTAGGAAAAATCAGTAGGAAAAAAACCTCCCGAGCTTTCAGCAGCGATATCCCACAGACTGTTGTCAATCCGAAGTAACTCCACGACGCTCAGCAAATTGAGTTTTAGAGAGCTTGTTTGTAATTAATGCGAGTAGAACTTAGATCAAAAAAGTAGGCTGTGTGCCCCTCATCTTATTATCAGTAGTTGGAAGGAGCAGTTGGAAGGCTGCGTCCTGTGTACAACAGGAAAGTTTGTTAAGGCTTCTCTGCCACTCAGAGGATCGCAGAAATGTTGCAGCAGCTGGAAGATTGGCTGTAACTTTTCTGTGTTTAGCTGTAATGGAATGTGCACAAACTTAAAAATTCCTTGAAAGTGCCCAGAGTGACCCAACTGTAGTGTCGGCGGGAATGTGTATTAAGGGCTGCTCAAGAGAGGGACTTTGCTCAGAGCAGTTTGCAAAAAGTAACAATTACAACCCAATGTGGAGAGTTAGAAAATGTTAGAAGGAAATGGTTAAATTTTGTTCATTTCTTTCTTGCCCAAGCCCACGTAACAGACCTTTTCTTTTTCTTTTTCTTTTTTTTTAAAAAAAGCAAAAAAAAAAAAGCACTTGGTTATTCCTCACTAGCCGTGTCTTGAGGGCTTTCCTTAATGAGCTGTCTCCTTATGTCCAGTATGGAAAGAGAAAACAGAAGAGTTGGAGACCTTTCTTTGTCCCCATGTGATTTTAATCTGATTCATTCATTCCTAATCATCTTGAAGGATTATAAAAACAAAACCTCTTAAATCTTGGTTCTTACTTCTTTTCTTTCTCTCCCAAATATCATCATTTGTTCTTTTATCATGTTGCATTTCTTTACCCGTGAATCAGCTGCCTTTTTATTTTTTTTCTTCTCTATAACAAAACTCCGGCAGGGAGGGAGAGGGGCGACGGGAGTGCTGCTTTCTTTGATTCATTCGACACACAAGTGTTCCTTGGCCTTTCATACCGAGGAGTGGATGCAGCTCTTGAACAAATTGGACCTACTTGTTTGCTGGCCTAGGCCATCTTGTTATCCAGCCAGCTGTGTTTTGATCTTGGAGGGCTGTTTGAAGATTAAATTGAGACATCTTTTGTTACTATTAAGTGCAGTAATTAAATCAGCTCAGTGTTATTTAAGTGTTGAAAATGTCGCTTCGCTGGCCCATGGGTGCCTGAAGTTGCCATTAGACAGCTGTGTTGCTTCCACTACTAATGATGAAGAGGTAGGAGAAAGGAGCCAAGTGCTCTCCAAATAATTTTCAGCTCTTTCTGGGTTATGCCGGATCCTCTCCCCACCTTTTTGTGTGATGTTTCTCCACTGTCTCTCCTCAATTCATGAACAAGGGTTTTGAGAGGAAACTCAAGGTTTTATGAGTGGAGAGCTGGAATTGAGGGTCCTGTCCTGAGCAGAGGGTGTGGAACGGTGGGGGTGAAACGTACTGTGGCACAGCCAGGTTCCCCAAATTGGCAGCTCCTACTGCATCTCTGCGTTTGTGAGTTGTTGGCTCTGTGAAGGACAAAGGAGGCTGAGCTAGCAGGATGGATGCAATAAATGAGCAAAGTTGGCTGCTTCCCCCCCTCTTCCTCCTCGTGGGCGAATCTGCCAGTCAAGTCGAGCACAAGCGAGTACATTTGTTCCCATGAGGGTCATTGTAATACAATTTGGTGGTGAAGACTGGTCTGACTGTGAAGTGGTGGCACCTGGGAGATGTGAACTCTGGCTTAGGCCAAGGCTGGTAACATTTAGAGGTCACCTGGGGCTTAACAGGGTGAGAGTCAGTTGCCCTTACCCAGCCCCCTTTGCCTTCTGCTTGCCGAGCAGATTGCTGTGAGAGAAGTGGCTGGAGTTGATGATTGGCAGCAGGGAGGGGGCAGAGAGATGCTGGAAGAGAAAGTGAGATCCTCAGTGGGAGAAGCAGTTCTTCGGAGGTCGAGTATGTTTTAATGCCAGGTTAAGTTGCGCAGCAGCGTTGGCTCATTGCTACTGGCAGCGCTGATCACTTGAGCGTTGCCTTGCTCTCGCCCATTGCGCCCTTGAGAAACCTCAGCCTATCCCCCTGTGCACAGCCGAATGTACAACTGCTGCTTTTGTGATTCCCACCATGAAATCCAGCAGCTCTCACTTCTTGATAGGGGAGCAGCAGGCAGGGTTACCCACAGCCCATTTGAGCTACTGTGCTGCCTGCCGAGGCAGAGCAGTGGGCTTCTTCCCCACGCCTTGCTTCTGAGCCATCATCTTGTAGTCTGTCCTCCCATATGCTCCCATCTCGGTGGCTTCCATCTCCAGTAATTGCCCAGCAACATCTATTTGCATTGCTTTGTACGTGTCTGCTGTTTTATAGAGGGGGAAGTGTATTTGCACCTCGTGAGTGGTTTTGAGCTGTGGCAAGGGCAGAAGTATGGCAGATGGGTGGGGATGAGAGAATCAGGAGCATGATGAATATGTTTTTCTTACCTTGTTTAAAATTGCCTGTTAAAATTCAGCAGCCGCACCTCCAATGAGCCTAATGGTGTCTGCCATGTTGCGAATACACAGTCATTAGTTGGTCCAATTCATGCATGCTGAGGTAGGAGGGTGATGTGAATGCAAAGGAGATGGAGAGAATAGGAGTTGGGGGGGAAGAGGAAGGAGGGGGAGAAGCTTGGTAATACAGTGACAATGAAACATACGGTAGTCACACTGGAAAACTTTCTCCTTCATTAGCAGGGATCTGTTGAGTTTCTGCTCACATTAGGGTAATTAACACAAGTACAGATTGTTGAACATCTGTGCAGTTTAACTATATGGCCGGTTCCCAGGCTTTAAACAGGGCTGTGAGGAGCCAAATGCAAAGCAGTATGAAAAGCCCACACACTATTCATTTTACTGAAATTAGCATTTCTGGATGAAAGCTGATGTTGCACGTCGGCTATAAATTTTCTCTGGTCTGTTGCCAGGTTGGCTAATGATCTGAGGTTAGTGCTTGTTAATAATTTTTTAAAATTTGTTTCTTTTAATATTCTGGAGGGGAAGTTTCTATCTCGTTCTTCTTTTCTTGAAAGGCAAAACAAAAAGCAAGCAAAATAAAGCATATGGCTATATTATATCTAGTGTGCTTCTCGTCTTTTTCCAGTGAAAACCCAGGAATTGTGGTTCAGCCTCCACGGGGAGCTGTTGGCTTCATGGAGCCACCAAGGCTTTTTAATATTTCTGACCAAGCTGCGGTTTTAATTTGCTAGCCTTGTAAATGCCTGGGAGTCTCTGCTTACGATACGTTGTAGATATGAACTGTGTAAGTAAAACGCAGAGTTTTATCTGCAGGATGGTGGTTACACAGGTATGGCCTCTCCGCCCATCACCATCTTGTGTACACGGGGTTGCCAGTATAAAGGTGTAGCTGGATTTGTGGAGAGCCTACTGCGTTGATTATCCCATCCCAGAGGACTACTGGTTTGCTGTGGTGTCTCAAAGCTTCCACCTTGCTCATTTTTACCTTGTCAGCTGAGAGCATCTGGGCCATGAGGCTTGACAGACTCTTGAGTGTAATGTCGAGCAGCCATAAGTCCTCTGCAGAGGGCCCTTCACGCCACAGTTACCTCTCATGCCTTGGTCCATCAGAGCCAGACCTTTTTGGTCTTCAGGCTATGTAGCAAGATCACTTCATACTTGAGGGGTTTTTGTTCTTTTTCCCCATGTGGGCAAGGACAGGTCAAATTTTCCTTAAATGGATGATTTGTGAAGCTGCCTTCACATGGGTTTCCTGACACTGGTAATTCATGGTCATGGTTTTGATAGCAGATTTTAAGCATCTTTTCGCTTTACACCTAGAAATTTTCCCTGGGAAGTTCAGGCCAATGGTTTTGGCATGTTATCATTCACAATTTTTTCTTCCTGAAGTGATTGCGCTTGTAACTTTTTCCTAACTGGGTTTTGGTGATTTGCAGTGATCTCAGTTGCGTGTTGACTCGCAAGTTCTGACTGTGCCTATACTTTAACCTAAGAGCAATATAACTGTGTACCTGCATACACAAACACACCTGGTTTCGTATAAATTAAACAACTTTGTACCATGCTAGAAAAGTTTTGTCAGTGGCTGTGGATTTGAATCCAAGTGTGCAGGGTGTGCCAGGAACCTTAAAACGGTGTTAATGCCAAAGTGCAATGTGTAGAGATCCTGGATCATGAAGATAATGACTTTTTTTTATTCATATTATCTCTCAGATACATGTTTTCACAGATGTTGAAATGACGGGGGAAATAAATAAATAAATCCCCCAAACTGACCAAATTTTTTCCCCAAGTGGAATTGCTGTAAGGCAGGTGACCCTCAGAGCTGGGACAACAATTAGTGTACCGTGTGTGTCAGGGAATTTTATTTTAATGGAGAAGACATCCATGTGTGAAAATAAAAAGCCTGCCAACGTGCATGAAAATAATCCTCATTAGCACTATTCTATTCCTGCTGTTTTCACTAAGCTAAAAAATTTTGTTCATGGTAGGTTTTTTTTAATCTAATCCCTGTGGGCTGATGTGAACAGTACTGACCTTTGAAACCCTACTTAAATTTTAAAAGGTTCGTGTATTTTTTTGTTTAATTGGGAAATGAAAGGACTTTGTGGCTTGCAGGAAATGTAATTCTTGCCAAGAGTGCAGTGATTTGGTCCTTTCGTTCACCTTCAGCTCCTGCTCTGTAATCACTTACACTCCAGGTCAGAATTTAGCTTGGCGTCGCTTGAAGTTGTTGGTGAAATTATTGCTGTCGCACCCAGGAGCTCTTCCACAGTCTGCTGATTAATATCAGAGCTTGCAGAGCTTCATATTCTTTGTAACCAAAAAACCTCCTGGGACCAAAATACAGTCTGCAAATCCAGTCCTGCTAATGTCTAGGCTTCAGGAACACCGGCACCCACATGTCTGTGAGACAGTCCCATAAATGCTGTGCTTGATGTCTTGTCATTGCAGGGTTGCTTTCTAGGGTGAAAGTGTCCTCACCAGGCAGGCTTGCCCGAATCATATCGAACTGTGTAAGTTCAGTTAAATACATGGTTTATTTTTGAAGCACTAATTTAGTTAATCTAGTCCAAAGGGAAATTCAGACTGGCCTACTTACTCTTGTAACAGTTTTGCAGATAATTTGTGTGCATGCGCACGGCTATGAACCTGCTTGGTTAGGCAAAGAAAAAGTGAGTGAAATGTTTATCTACATTTGATTTCTTACTCTCTCCATAAAGGATATCAGAAGGTGGCATGCTATGCGCTGACAAGGGACACACAGAGCTCAGAGAGCATCTGTTATGAGGTGAGAAAGGGCATTTGCCCTTTCAAAGAAGGGTATGCAGTGAATGGAGCATTCATTGAGATTTCTTCTCCAGTAGTCTTGCCAAAAGAGGCCTGACCCTTTGGTTGAGAAATATTTGTTTAAGCCTAAATTGGGGGAGGGAGAGGACTTTTTACCTTGTTTTGTGGAATCATATCTTAAATCAATGATTTAGTCCCATGTAGACAAGTCTGAGAACAGGCCAAAACACTGTAAGAAGGAGGAAGAATTATTTGAAGAGACTGGATTCCAGGGAGGATGAGAGGAGGCGTTTCTTAGGGACACTTTCCATCTTCTTAAGCATGGGTTGTAATACTCTAGAAGCTGTAAAACTGAGGAATGCAATGTATGGCTGAGGTAGGGGAGTGTTGATGTTTTATGTAAAGAAGATGGCTTCCGCAGTTTAGGTATTTGATGCACGTCAACACAAGTATCGAAATATTCTCATGCTCCATTTGTTGTTCTCTGTGCTGATGGCAGAAGTGTGGAAGAGGTTCGTGGTTACAGGCGTTTGAGACATGTTAGCACTGGAAAGTGGAACATGAGAAATTGTTTAAACTGATCATAGTGTTACTGTGTTAAACAGTTTGGGGTTTTTTTTCTGGCCTTAGTGATAGTGTTACTTGGAGTATTGACAGAATTCTGTCACTTAAGTTGATGAGGATGTTTGGTCTTTCAGGGTTAACATCCGTCCTCACTAGATCTGTACCCCATGTTTATCTGCTTGGATTTTATTAGGTCTCATTCTAGGAAAACCCAGCTCTGCACAAGAGAGTTGTGCTCAGGAAAAAAATTAATAGCATTCCTATTAAAACAAACAGACAAAACTGGATTATTTTCACTAACTACTAGGCAGA
>WEIS01005697.1:0-25867 GCA_013389965.1 Todus mexicanus | reverse complement strand
AGGCAGTGAGCCGAAGCCGGCAGCGTTAGCAGGGTCCGTCAGCCCCTGCGCCAAGCAGCCCATTTGCATTCTTCTGTCAGGGAGTTGGAAGCTGCCACCGAGCAGTTTATACTCCAGCCTGCTCTGGCCTTGAATTATGCATGACCAATTTATCATGCCCCCAGCTGAAAAACTAATTGTGTCCCTGGGATATATTTACTAGAAATTGTAGTTTGCTGTGCTGGGGTCCCCAGAGTGTCCGGCAGAGCAAATGACTGGGAAGTTGGAGCATGTTCAGAACAGGACTTCTGGCTCCACTGGAGCCACCGCGCTGTTGATAGATTTTTCACTTCGATTGCCTTTCTGAGAGTTCCCCCCCTCCTCCCTATTTTTCTTACACTGCATTACACTTAATCGGGCTGCAGGAGTCCTTCCAGTAGTCTCCAGTATTAAAAAGCACACCAATGTGCCTGGAAAAAAGGCAATTTATTCAGGAAATGCCAATCAGGTTTGGGGGAAGGGTTCTGGTTTCTGCTGTGTGTGTTTTTTCTTTTTTTTTTTTCATAAGCACAGTGTGGCTTCATGTAATGTCTCCAATTACCGTGAACGTCCCCTCCCTCTCCAGGTCTAGAGTGATGAGATTCCCTAATTACTGTCATTTGAACGAGAGGTTGGGGAGGAGAGGATTTCTTTTCCTCATACAAAGCTCGTGGGGTGGGCTTAAGCTTGCAAATGGTATTACCACCGGGTCTGGCGAAGAAGCATGGGACGCTCCGAACCGAATTGCTCTGCAGTGAAATGCCAACTGTCAAGCCTCTGTCTGGCTGTGAACCTTCTCATAAGATAGAGCTGAACTGTAAAGATCATAGGTGGGGGCGAGGTTGCAAAGAGAAGGAGGTAATTCACTGATAAATTAATCACCAAGTTCTGCCTGTCCTCCCCCACTTGTCACAGAAGGAAGATGTCAAGGAGTTAATCACAATAAAGAAGTCAACAGTAACATGACTTCAGAGGCGGAAGAGCCCTCTGGAATCTTGTGCTCGTTTTTATGATCCTCCTTGTCCGATCTCATACAGCTCCTCCTGGTGCAGTGTGCAGCAAGGAGCCTGCGTCTCCCAGGACAGCAGGAGCCGCGCCAGCTCCTGTTCGCTCGGCTTCACTGCTGGCAGCGCAGGGAGATGAACTGGGACGCCCTGCTTTGCCGAGAGACTGAGGGGCTGCGAGCTGGGGCTTGGCACAGGGGGCTGCTCCTCCTCCGCGATGGGCAAGAGCCTTTGTACGGCCGCGCAGAAACGGGCTGTGCTCTCCCACCACTTTAATGGGATTCAGCGCATGTCCTCGGAGAGGAGAGTTTGTAAGAAGTTAATTGGGCTGGAATAAAGGTGCTGGCAGAGGCGCTTTCTTAAGTAAATTCAAGATGTAGTTTGTGGAAACTTATTTGCAGCAAGTGGGTGCATGGTAAGTTGAAAGAAGCAAAGGTGGTTTTATTTTATGTTGTTTCTGAATGTCACAGATCTGGATCGGCTTTTAAACATTCAAAAGCCCTAATCAACTTCCTTCCTTCTAGTTCCCCAAATTTGTATTCATCATCTGTTCCCCAAAAAGATCTGGTGAGAAGACTTTGTTCCAGTGACCACATGTTTTGATGCAGAAAAAGTAGAGCAGATCTGCTGTGTGATGGAGCCATGCTCCTTTTTCCTGATATAACCAGTATGAAAGTAGATCTGAAGCTTGTAAAATCATATCGGAGAGACAACATAAGAAGATTTTTCCTTGAATGCAAGTAACCAGAGCAAAACCTGGACTGCAGAGTTCGAGGTTGGGATGGGCTATCAAATCAGGACTGTCCATACTGTATCTTCTCAAACCCTGGTGAATTGGAGAGATGCATCAGTCTGGAGCTAAGGTTCTCGTAGGATCCAACACTGCAGGGTTATTTTACTCCCTTTAAGCTATTGCACCTTTCCAAAGAACAGCGGGCTGGTCATGGAACCCAGCGGTTCAGTGGGTCTCTGTGCAGAGAGGCAAGGGAAATTTTTAAGCTGAGTTATAGAGAGTTACAGTCTGTCTTTCTGGAGGGTGTTGCTGCACACCTGAAATGACCGTGCTTTTTGAGCAGCGGGGAGAACACAAGACAGACAGACTGGGAGATACACTGGAGACCACTTTCATGCAGCAGCAGTTGTACCATCAAGGAAAGGTAAGGTAGGAGACAAAATGAATTGCAGCATCTTTTGTTAGTGTTTTCAGCTGCAGCAGCTCAGTGTCTGGATGCTTTTGCCCTTTCATTATTCAGAATGAAACTTATTAGCGAGTCTAGGTTATGCTCCTTTTGCTGGTGGTTCTGACTAGCTTGTTAATGATCTTCCTTGGTTTCAAGTGCCTGCAAATCTGAGCTCTTGGATAACTTGAGTTCAGGGCAGTCATCCTTGGCAGGATGTCCTGATTTGTGTATGAAAATCTTCCATGTTTTGTTCTTTTCCAGCCCCTGTTAACTTATAAAACCACTGGCACTGTGCTGGCTTATGGATGTTGCTCTTCCCTGAACCTGTCTCTTATGATCTTTCCAAGGGAGCTTGTCTGGCTGGCAATTGACAGTTTCTGAGTGGCTCTACTGGTTTTTCTTCCTCCATTTCATTATTCAAGCCCTTTTGGCTTTAGTGTTTTGTTGGGGGTTTTTTCAGTCTGTTACTGTGCTGTTTGGTTTTCTTCTGTTTGCTTTGCTGCTGCTGTGGCTAAGGTGGGACGAGAAGCTGCAGCAGTGGGCAGGAAAGGTTGGGTGCAGAGGAACCTGCAAACGAGCCATGTCGGCAGCCCTAAAGATGAAAACAAGGTGGTGGAATTGGGGTAAAATAGAAGTCAGCATTTATGACAGGCTACGTGACACAAACTGACACGCAGTGGTTTTTTTCTCATGTGAAGATCCTGTCCTCCTTCCTTTTCTTCTTCCTCCTGTAGCTGGGACACTCTTCAGTGTCAATTTTCATTTAATCCTGTGCTTAAAGTTATGTAAATAGTTACAGAAAAACAAGTTGTGATCAGCAGAGGGAGAGAGGGTTTATGTACCTTTTTAAGAAGGGGATTTTTTTTTTTATTGTTATTCATGCTTAAGGGTTACGGAAATTACGCTAACATCAACTGCAACTTAAACATAGTGCCTGCTACCACAGCTTCAAATCGGTGTGAACACATTAAAACAGTGTTCTGGGTTGGGAATTTCAGGTGGGGGGGAGTTGATCCCCATGTCCTCAGCACAATTTATTTCTAAGCATCAACACGTTCCTCCCTGTCAGTAATGAGAACTAACAAAAATCGATGGGGGAAAGGGAGCAACACTTTTTTTTTTCTCCTGATAAAACTGTGAAAGCCTCTCTGGAGATGTGTGCCCATACAGTGGCACATCCGTGTGCCCATACAGTGGCACATCCGTGTGCCCATACAGTGGCACATCCGTGTGCCTGGCTCAGGGAGCTGTGGAGGAATTCTGAGGGGGATGCGGGAGAATAAACCTTGCTGCTTTAAGAAATCCTGAAAACGTCCATCAGAAACGCTGTGAGTATTCGGAGGCTGCTGGAAGCGTTCCAGTATCGGAGTCTTTGTCTCCATCCATCACAGGCACTGCAATCTTTGTGCCCCCAGCTTCAAACAAGGGCTTCACGCTGTCCTTGCAATCTGCCTTTATGCAGCGGAGTGTGGAGGCTTCTAATTACGAGGCCGAGCGGCGCGGCGGGTGGGGAGGCGTGCTGTGCCCCACAGCCGCGTACCTGATTATCCGTTGCTGAGGTCGTTAGAAGGGTTACTCCTGAGTTTAAGCCTGCTCCGCAAGCCCCCTAATTATATGCTGCTCTGCAAGTTGCATTAAAAAGAAATTGTTGAAAAGACAAAGGACAGAATAACATTTCCTCCCTCGTCTTCCCCTCTCTCCCCCCCTGCAGCACACACAGACACACTCCCCCACCTCTCCCTGCTGGGCCCAGAGCTACTTCTCACGCTTGAGTTGGTGCAAGCTCTGATAAAGCCATTGAAAGATGCAGCAGGGAGACAGAGCGCTCCCAGGGACAGAGGGAAGCAGAAGAGGAAGCCAGAGTAAAATGACCCCCTCCCAGGTAGATACAGCCAGGCGCTGCTTGCTGAAGGAGTTGTCCCACAGAGCAGAATTAGAGAAGAGATTAACCGTCCTTTATTGTTTTGTTTCACTTCCTAGGGAGCAATGTAATGTGGTTTCTTCCATCGTGAAAAACCTGCTTCAGCTGGAGCTCCGGGAAGCCTGAATCACTATAGATAACACATTCAAAGTGCAGTATCCCTTGCACATGCTGCCAGTTCTCATTTTAATCTCCCCAGACATCAAAAAAATTAAAATGTAAAATTCTAAGCTATACAGTTGAGTGACGTGAAGGCTGCACTCGCTGCAATGCAGTTTCCAAATCTGGGACATGCAGGCATGTGTCCATCCCTGTCAGAGATAACGGTTTTATGTGTGCTTTCCATGAGCCCATGAAGTGTACCACTAACAGAGATAGAGAATTGAATGGGTTCTTCATTACCACATGTCTGGACTACTAATGAAACTAAACCCAGGTTGATAACAGGAACACTAAGTATTTCCAGCGCTTCTTGGTGCGATGGTAACATTTTCAATTTACGGTGGAGATTATTATAAGGGTATCTGCAGGGGTAGCATGTTTTCAAGAATGCTTGTTCATGGGGTGGGGTTTTTTTATTAGTATTTGCATTATGGTAGAACCTGGAAGCCTGAGTGACAGCCCAGGATTTCACTGCACCTGGTGCTGTGCAAACATGGAAGGGAAAAAAGGATTTGGTGCTGCAGATTGGGGTTTTTTGAGACGTGGCTATGGGGCTTTTTCGTTGCTTTTGTAGCTGTAGAGAAACTCATATTTGAACAGGTATTTCAAAGACAAAATGTCAAAGTTTGAGTCACTTCTGTATTGGAGAAGCTTGCTGACTTTATCGTGTTATTCTCGCTGTAATCTGTGAGCTTTAAACCTTGCTCAGGCTCTTGAATATCTCTGCTGTAGTGCTCCATTGTGTGCTCCTTATTTCTTACTAGTTTGTCTTCATTTTATTCTGGTGTGCAACGCTGGATTCGCTGCCCACCCAAGGCACTAACAGCAGGGAAACTTGTGCTCCTCCTGTCTGATGTGATTTCTTTTTCCCCTCCCATGTTTTCCCGTATTCAGTTTGTCTCATTATGTAGTGAGGAAGGTCCCTGCAGCAATCTTCACTGGGGGTCTGGTTGGGATGGCTGAAGAGAGGCAGCGATGCAGCCGTGTTGGCGGCACAACGCGTTATTCCTGTGCTCCCTCCTACACGCTGGGTCGGGCACCAGGTGCAAGGTTGAATGTGCTTCTCTTTTGGTCACCTCGTGCTCACCCTCGTTGCTCCCTCCTGGGCAAGATCTGAAACCACCAATCGATCACTCTCTCCCCTTGCGTCGTGTGTTTAATGTGAACTTGTAAACCTCTCTCTGTGTGTAAGGTGAAACAACCCCAAACCTTGAACCTGATAACCCAAAACCTTCTCTGCGCATCAGCTTGACGTACGCCTTGAATTCCCTGGGTACAGTTTTTCACTGCTTTCTGCTGAAAGATGTCTGAGGTGTGATTGTTATGGGGCATTGTTCTTGACTACCTAACCTACCTGACTACAACCAGGTTGAAGATGACCCTTATGCCCCTTGCAGTTTTATGTGGCTTTTACATTTTGGCAGGATGACACAACAAAGATATCAGCTGCCTTGAAATTCCTCCAGAGAGCAAAATCTTTGTTTCAAATAATATTTGGAGATCTTCCAGTCATGCCTCATATTTTCATGGCATCTGTGGCCAAGGTAGTTGAAAATCTCTTGATTTAAAAAATGTCATATCACATGAGCTGGGACTGTAACTTGTCCTCACGCTGGGTGCAGGAGTGCTGGTACTTGTTTAGTGAGTGGTTCTTTGCTTGTTTTGTACTCTCTTCAGTTAACAAGAATCTCTCGTTGACTTTTCTGGGTCTCTTCTGTGATATCTCCCTGCTTTAAAAGGTGAAAAGAGCAATCATGGGGTTTTGCATGCATGGTTTGTTGGTTTCTTCAAACCCAGAGTCCCCGGAGTCTGCAAGTTGAGTCATTTTTCTGCTGGCACAGAGCTGTGCAAGAGGCATTACTCAGAGATGGCAGATAGTCTTGAGAATTCAGCCGTGTGTTGTTGAACTGTCTCCAGAGTGACTATCTTGCTCATTTTGTCAGTCTGGAAATGAAAGAACTTGAAATCTAGAAGCAGTGAAGATAAAAGTGAATTTCATTATGGCACTTTTTGATCCCCTGGACATACTCAAGACAACAAAGCGTGTTCAGCCATAGCTCCCTTAGCAGAAGTTTGACGCTATAACCCATTTTATTGAGCAGATGAACACTGGGCTGCTTTTGAAAGACAGCACTGTGACTTCCATCTGGGCATCTGCCAAGGAGTGGTAGAAGGGACATGATGCTCACATCTCACTTGAGCCACAACACCTTTAGTGTGATTAGTTTTGATTCCGAGGCGCGGAAAATGTCTAAATTCTTACCTCTCGTCTCAGAAATCTGGCTCTCCTGTTTGTAGACCAAGTATATGCCAAATCAGACAAACCAGATGTGGCTCACAAACCTTTGGACCTTCGTATGGAAGGTTTCTTTCTCTAACATTTCATGCAATCCACTCTGCTCCCCCAGTCCATCCCTTCCACTCTTCAGCATGGATACAAGGCAAGTCCATTTTTGAAATACTGTCAGTGGTCGCTGCTCTGCGCCTTGTCTTACCAGCACTTATGCCTTGGCTGCAACTGATGGAGCTGCACCAGCAGAAAGCCAGTATGGATTGGTTCAGCAGAGATTAATGCCAAACACAATTGTCTGCTGCTAGCATGCTGCGAGAACCCCCTGCGAATGGAGCAGTATTAAATCTGAACCTTGCAAAGATGTTTGAAAACCAGCAGAGCGGGTGGCTGGAAGATTAACTCTGCACGAGGACACTTTGGAGAGCAGAGAGCCACAATAGCAGTTTCAGTGCCAGCTTTGTCCTAGCTGCCAGAAGGGACTTTGTCAGGGGAGTCCTTTACCATGGTACTGGTCGCCCAGCTGCTGGAACAATTGCTTGAGACCACTGGCAGTCAGCATGATTAAAGCAGCCTTCAGGCTGCTTTATTTTACATGGGCAGTTATCCAGGTCCAAGAACTGGCTCAGCCTGGAAGGATGTAGAAGGAAGTTTGCCATATTGTATGTACCCTTCTGCACAGCATCTCTGCTTCGTCTGCCTTTAAGAATCAGGCCTGACTTTGTGGTTGGTCTGCAGCCATGAAACACGCTCAGTACCTCTGGGTATTGATTGATGTGACAAGATAGATAATTTTTTTCTTTCTACATAAAGGAGACATTTAATTGAATTAATTATTTAATTTATTGCCTACCAAACTAGGATTTTTAGCTGTGTGAATTAATAATACAAACCAAGAGCACCCTTAAAATTTTAGCTTCCTTTCTCTTAAACTCGATTGCAGCTGTTAGATCACATTTACAAACCATAAGCAATGTGACTGCTGATAACAGAGTTACTGATTCCGTGTCAGGATGGAACTACAGGAACCAAACAAGGCTACTTGTTCATCCTTTAGTTTCTTCCTTAGACCAGGTAGAGCCTTCCCTTTGTATTTCCAAGGGACGCTAGGAGGTATGTTTACCCAAATGGATTTTTGTCCCACTGGGAATGGCTCTCTTTTGCTTTCCTCTGCTTTCTTTATGTGAGTATGTAAATATATGTAAATGTATACACGGGCTTGGATTTACCCTCTTCGTCTCCCCCTCCCATGTATAATGTATGTGTTAAACACGTAATCATTAATCAACTTTGTGGGGAGTGGAGACAAGAAGGGCTCTTTGATGATAGATGTATACTTGTGACTGTGCTTGTCTGTGTGTTTATTAGGCAGCACGGTGCTATCAAAAGAAACTCCAGGTCCCCGAGGATAAGAAACAGCATAGGGAACAAATGAAGAGGAAAGAAATCCAACCCCTCTTACAGTAAAACCCTCTGTCTTCTACCATCTGTCTCCTTTTTTTGGAGTGAAATAAATTGAGGAGCGATCTTTGAATGTGGTGCTTATTTGTGCTGCACGGAAACATTCGTATAGAGCAGAAGCCTCTGATGGCTGGGAGTGTTGGAGGCATGATGACATTATTTCTTTTGTCTGTACATGCTGGAAGTGGTTTAGAGGAAGAAACGCTGCTATTCACCAGCACAACTATTTCTTAGATTTTAAAATCATTTTAAATGTTGCAGAATGCACAGATTAAAGGTGGTCATTGTCTTAATGTGTTCACAAGTAAAATCAACAAAAACTACAGTGGTTTTCTGTGAGTACCCAGCTCAGAACACGCTTCTTGCTGCTCTGTGTTGCTGGAGGAGGACTTCGGGTGCTGGAATTACTTGTCTGGAGGTTAAGGTGGAGGTGTAGGGATTGACTTCTTTGTGTTTCTTGTCTTGTGAGATACTGCAGTAGCTCTTGGGACCTCAAAGCTTGGCGTGGTTGTAAGAAACCAAACATTTCCTTGGTTGTATTAAAGGGAAGCTTAGCCAATCTTCCAGAGTTGTGCATATGGTCTTGTACAAGATTGTGTTGTCCAAAATGATAAAGCTGGAATAGATACGTTTGGAGAAAAAATTAAAAATACAAATTATTTACATGCCTTAGATTATTTTTTACTGCTCTTGCTTAGCTTGTGAACTTGCAAGTGCCTATTTTGAGAAATAATCTGGTAAAATATGTATCTTAAATGAGCTTAAAAGTGGCTTTGGCTCATTGAGTATAGAACTGCTGCACCTTTTGCTTTGCCTTCTTGCAGAGCTAGGCAGGAGATGCCGAGGTGTGATTGGAACCGCTGAAGTACGTAGGAAACAGCAGTCCCGGCTCCATCAGCCATCTGCTGCAAGTCCAGCAATCACTCACCAGCCAGGGGAGCAGGGGAAGGAGTTGCGAGTGTGTTAGTGGGGAGCAGCAGCAACAAGACGGGGAGGGCCATTGCAGAGAAGCAGGTGGATTGGCTGCAGCGTGCCAGATTTATTAAGGTGTACTTGATATTGTTTTAGGAAAGGAAAAAACCAGCAATTAAAATCTCGGGAAGGGTATACTCAGCAAAGGTATATACATTTGCTTTGGACTAATCTAAGCTATCTTTACAGTAAGATAACAGCGTTATCCGCTGTGGCTATTTCTCTGTATTTTCTGGTTTTTTCTCCCTCTCATTTGCCAAAGTCAGCACTTCCAGATTGTTTTACAGGTAAGCTGAACGCCACAGAAATTCAGAGCCTCATCAGAATTTTCCTAAATTGTTGGCTTTTCAAGTCTACATTTTTAGTTTTGGAGGCCTTTCCATCATTTTCTTTTTCACGAAGAAATAGACAAGGTGTTGGTTTAGGAAAGTGCTTCAGCTGCAGTGAGATTAAGCACATACATGGAGCTAAGTGTCTGATCAAGTGCTTTTCTGAACGCACTTTCTAGAAAATTGATGTCCCTTCTACTGCTCTTGCTAAGCCAATCAGAAGATGCTGGGGTCTGATCAGAGCCTTTTGTGTGTTTTCAAGATAGTGTCTCTAGAGGATCATCACACACATCCCTCTGCAGTGAGTACAAGGCGGTTGTCACCAGGAAGGTGTTAGTCACTGTGTGTTAACATGAAGGATTATTCTGCCTCTTTTCTCACTGTAGGCTTTTCATCTCCTTACTAAGCAGGCACGCTCATGTCTAGGCTAAAATTACAAAGGTTTCTTAGAACTCAAGATTTGTGCCTCCAGTTTAAGAAATAAGCTCCAGTGAAATGCGCTGTTAGCTTTTGTCTGACTTCTGAAGACAGGTATGGAAAGAGCACTGGCTTCAGCCGGTGTCACTAAGAGACCAAGGGGAGCTCAGCCCTCAGCTCCTGAAGGCACAGTTGTCTGGAGGGGTTAACAGCCTGACAGCTGAATAGAATCGTTGCTGTCCTGGCAAATGAGCACATAGTAGCCAAAGAGAGGTCAAGTACAGTTTGTTCTCCTGTTCTTTCAAAAGCATCACTTGTGCGAAGCTGCTGGTTGAACACACGCCCCAGTGATGTTCCCCAACTTCCTTCCTCCAACTGGGCCAATGTTCTTCTGCCCAGAGCCTACCTGGCCCTTTGGCAAGCATATGAGTGTCCTGGAAACTCCAGTTGATGGCTGAGCCTTAGGCATCACCATGAAGGAGGAGAGCCAAGATGTGTCAGTGGTGCTCAGCTTATTCACAGGTTCAAACACAGTAGAAGGTTTTAGAACACAAAACCTCTGGCAGACATCTACTGTTCACTGAGGCAAATAAAACTTCAGATGTGAAATCGTATTGGCACATAATGAAAATAAGCCTAGTAATTGCCCTGCAATTTTTCCTTATCATAGCAACTGCTGTTAGATGGAGCGTCCTGCTAGAGCTCACGACCTTCCTGGTACCAGGCGTGTGTCTAGAGTTCAGCTTTCCATCCTTCTTGAGACTCGCCAAACTCCAAATCTTGTGACTTCTAGCATGCAGAACCATGTTTTTGTTGAAAATACTTGCTTACTGATACAAGCAAACAACTAGGAGAAGTTTCTTATGGTTTGTGCATGAGGAAATGGCCTGGTTTTGTGGTCAGCAGTTGGCATGATAGATATTTGACTGCTTTAATGTTTTTTTGCAACCCCACCCATCGTTGCTGTAGTACAAAAGAAATAAATTTGGAAGAGCTGCATGGGTGTAGCTGATCACATATTCACCCTATTAGCTTCAGCTGGCTTGTAGAGTTCCTGTACCCAGAACATTGAGAACACAAAGCTTTTTGAAATAAAACTAGCTGTTCCCTATGTCAGATCAGTTCATGTCTGTACAGATGGTTTCTCGACTGGAATTGCCAGTAACGTCATCGGCAGAGGCTCTGAATGACATTTTTTGTTCATTTGAATTTGGGGGATTTTTTGTTTTGTCTCTCTGATTGTATTCATAAAGGAAAAATTGCACAGAAGAGAGCCAAAGGAAAGTCAAGAGGCATTGTACGAGAAGGAAAAGATTATAGCAGGGAGACATAATGTGTTGGAAGTGAAAGACCATTCCTGTCTATTGGGGATTTTCTCAAGAATTTGAATGTACACGTCTACCAGAAGAATGGGAAAAGAAGAGCTGACACTTTGTGGGGTTCAGACAAAAGAATATAGATCCTTTTCCCTTCACATCAAGTGGTCCATGGAAATTAAATTGTGCTCTCAATGCAGGGGGGAGTTCCTGTCCAGAATGGATCACAGCATGATGGTGACTGTAAAGAGGTTTTCTCTTCTACTACCTTGCTCCACGGGACATTTACTTGAAGAGCATAATTAGGATATGCATCTGGAAAAACACACCACCAGGCACAGATACAGTACTACACTAGAACCCAAGTGTATTTTAGTTTTCTGTGGATGGTAGAAAAGAAACTGAGACGAGCAGCGTCAAAACTTATTTCCCATGAACTTTCTCTCCCCGTTTCTTAATACACTTTGGCTTGTGCACATCCAAACCTTCTGTAAGGGAGAAGGGTAGGCTATTTAAATGCCATGGGAGAAGTTTGACTGAAGTGGAAGCTTTAAAAAGAGAATGAAGACCTGGCTGGTAAGGGCAGGAAAGATTTCTGTGCTTTGGATGGAGGGCACAAAGTGGCAAATGCATTGGCCCAGGGTTTGCAGTGTGGCTGTTGGTGCCACAACTGGTTTCTTAAAGATCTGGGAGGTGGTGAGGGAGGTTTATTGGCCAAGTTAGTCTTAGACTGGGGAGGGCAGTGAGGTGCAGGAACTGAGAGTCTTTTAGGTATTTTGGAGACAAGGATGAGAAGATTATTTGTGAAAGCAACTGGAATGGGGCATGGAAAAATCCAGGAAGGCTGTTTTACCCATGGGGTGAAACTTTCTCTTTGGTTTGGACTGTAGCCAGTGGCACAGAGTAACAGAAACTTTCAAGTTCGTGCATCTGCTGCTTGGCCGATCCTCGCTGGAGACTGTCAGAGCAAACGAAGCTGCCTGTTCTGGAACCATTTTAGCTAGAATCAGCTCCCAGAAGACGGTTGTTAATAACTCATGTCTCACCATCCCTTTCTCCCTTCACTCCACTCCCTAAAAACTGGGCTGGGAGACTGCAGGAATTTGGGCTCTCTCGGGTAGGCCAGCAGCAAGGCGACAGGCTCTCACTAAGGTAATCTGCTAAAGCCATTGCCATTTTGCAGAGCAGCCACAATTCAAAGCACAGTCGTGTTTGAACACCGGGCTGACTTTTCTGTCTATTTTAATGCTTTAAACAGGGCTGTGCGTTCAGCAGTTATTTGTATAAGCATTCTCCAGGCATTTGAGAAAGACTTCTGTTTTCCAGAAAAGAGATGGAAAGGGCACAGAAGGGACTATGTGGGGCAGAGCAGAGGCAAGTGATAGCGGAGCAGCCAAAAAAGAGGGGTTTGGCCGAGCTCATGTGTGGGTGAGCATGGGCAGACGCAGCACTGCATGTAGGCTTGCTCGGGCTCCCCCACACCTGGTATTAAATCAGAAAAAAAAAAGTGCCTTCCACCTTCTGTTGTTGGGAGTTATGCTCTTTAGAGCTGAGTTCGACAGTTGTTATTGCAATTTTGTGGTGCTCTTTTGATTTACAGCTGTTTTTACGACCATTGAGACAGCCACAAATTGAGGAAATCTCATAAAACAGAGAGTAAACGTCTCCTTCACAACCCAGGCAGAGTTTTGGCATCCGTGCTTATTCCATAGAGCAGGATGTGTAAACAATATTGTGTCCCCTGAGTGGTTGATATCAGTACAGTTAAGTGGTAACAGCTTGAAAAATGCATTTCTCGTATATTAGCGGTAAAACTCGAAATGGGCCCCCAGGCTAAAGTAAATTGGTGACATTTTGCAGCAGAAAGGGGAAAAAAAAAAGGGCAAGGATTGGAAATGCGGAGCCCCAGCTTTGAAAGCAGTGGGACTGGAGCCAAAGTTGGATTTATCTGCATTATTGCAGTATGGAAATAAATGGATCCACTACACTTGTTGCAAAGCACATCTAATTGGAGAAGACAGATTATATGTCAGCTGCAAACGGTAGACTGCCCCCTTTACCACCTTCTTACACTGAAGATGAGGTCAGTTAATGCCATATTTAATCAAAATATAATGATGAGAGCTTCTTTCTTGACTTGCTGTGTATGCGTAGCACAGGAGAAATGCTTGGTGCCCCTTTTCTGTGAAAAGGAGGTGAGCGTGTTTCACAAATGCTTTGCAGATGTGAACCGTAATCTTCCATATTTCTTCCTTCACAGTCTCTGTTTGTAGGGAAATTTATATTTTGTCCTGGTTCCTTCTTTTTACGTGTTCCTCATCCTGTGTGTTGGGTGTTCAAGTAGTACTGCACTCTACGGTGTGCCTTCTGCTGCAGGTGGGGGTGTCCGTGTGTGGGAATGGAGCTATGGGAAGCATCTAGTCCAACAGAGCCTTTTTTTTTCCTAAAACATAGAAATACAAGATGTGGCAGAAAGAAGCGTTGATGAGCAGACTTGATAATGAGGTTAAAAGAGTCAACCTGATAAACAGCAGAGAGACAGCTTCTAGAATTTCAACATGTTTTGGGATTACCGCATTCGTATTGTGTTTACCTGATGAATATTTGATGTTTCCTTCATGTATAGAGTTGCCGTTATCTGATTGGGGTGACAGGAGGTATCATCACCTTGTAGCTTCTTCATTTGATTACCTGTGGGTCTGCTGAATGTAACACATGGTCGTTCAGCCCAGCTCAAATTAATCTGGTGTCTGCTCACAGAAGAGAGTTATGAGAGGACCTTCTGCAGCTGTCTACTTCACAGAGCCTGGCAGGGAGTTTTCAAATAAAAAAAGCTGTCATCCTTTTCTTGGACTAATATTCAGAATTTACTTGCCCATTTCTAATTAACCTAATGGATATTGTTAAAACTCGAGCATCTGCAAGGGTTCGTAGATGCGTAATCTGGGTGGTTCAGGAAATAGTTTTCTCATTGGATCAAGAGGAAAAGGCAGATGATCATTCATTTTTGTTTGATTTTGCTTTCCGATGCTGTCTGAACGGGGCTCGCCTGAAGATGTTCAGTAAGGCTGTGGCAGTGCTCCTCTGTATTTCTGCAATTTCTGTGGGCAAAATGGGAATGCACATTCCGCAAGATCACCCACAAGCTTGGCACTGTTAGAGGAAAAGCTGCAGTGAATGATGTTTTTATCCAGAGGTTATTAGTTGAATTGTTTACTGGTGTGTTAATAGAAGAGGCTGGGCCGAAGGTGGTTGCAGTGTTTGCTTATGAATGCCTTCATGTTGGTAACATTTTTCTTCGAGTTTTACCTTCTGGAGTCACGTTGGTGCATGACAATCTCAGCTTACATACCTGTCACATTTCAAAGGAAATTTCTACCTACATCTTGATCGCAACGATTAATCTTGAAAACTTAAAAATACAGATGATTGTTGGCAAATGTAGACGGATGCCCAGTTTGCTTTTCTTTAAAGATGTGTTAGGTTTTAAATCTCTCTAGTGTGAGTCCCCTTGGCACAAGCACGAAGCTGGAGGGCTGCAGCGGGTACTTCTTTACTGAAGTAGAGAAGGAGCAGTGCCTGAGCCATACATAGTCCCCTAGAACAAGCAGATCTCCTGAGTCACTGTGCTGTTACAGGGGATGGAGTGGGCATGGCCAGCGCTGTTCCAGTACGATTCATGTGTAATATTCATCTTGTAATAAGAATCTCTCCTACATGTAGTTCTAGTGAGATTGAAAATTTCCCAGTAAACCTCTTAGTGAGGCGCTGAATTAAAAAGAGGAGATACTTTTTAGGTGGTGAAGCCTGCCCGAAGCACACAGTGTCTGCAGTTGCAGCAGGAGGTGCTCCAGGCTGCAGATCCTCCCGCTCCCAGGAGCATCCTTATGCTGGAT
The DNA here is from genome assembly GCA_013389965.1 of Todus mexicanus. Classification (NCBI taxonomy): domain Eukaryota; kingdom Metazoa; phylum Chordata; class Aves; order Coraciiformes; family Todidae; genus Todus; species Todus mexicanus. The sequence continues at coordinate 10,900 of WEIS01005697.1, read as the reverse complement.
GTCAGACGCTGATGGGACAACAGACCCATCTAAGAGCTCTTGGTCTCCTGGGATTTACCTTGGATTTGCCTTTATGTTTGGTATAGATGCCCCCAACACACTGCAACTTTGGGTGAAGCAAAGGATGCGTTTTGTGTCCAAACCAAGTCGTTTTCGTCATATAAGAGGAGCTCGCTTCAGAAGCCCCATCCTCCTCCTGGATTGCACAGCTGTGAAAGGAGTGGACCTGGGAAAGAACAGTGCTTTTGTGCAGCTCAGTTATGTGTTTAACATAATAAATGTTTATTGTCCTCTGGAGCAAAGGAGCAATAGGCTAAATTATAGCCCGGGGAGGGAAAGCTAGAATCATGAGGTATAGGCTGTTAATTATCTTTTTTTTTAGCTGTCATAATGTACTGGCGTTCGCCTGCAGCTCATCCCCTCCCACTGCTCCATTACCTCCACCACCACTATCTCTAAAATATCTGCTTCCCGTACCGCTGCGCCCTCCTCCTCTCTGGCCTCCTGCTCTTTCATTTGTAAGGCATCTCCGGCCTCCTGAGAGATTTGTGACTTCTCTCCCAGCAGCCGCTTACGGTGATAAAGGCCCTCAGACTGCCTCTCTCTGATTAATCAGCCCTCGTGCAGCCTCGATAGGGTGTTAATTTGTAAACTCAGTGGACAGGCAGCCGTGATAAGCCTCCGCAGCTGCTGTGTGTCTGCCGGGGGGATGGGCAGATAAGGCTTCAGCCCTGGGATGCAGCCAAGAAATATTTTGGAGCAGTGAATTAGAAACAACAACAACAAAAGAGCCTTCTGCAGAGGCACTCCTTTGAGGTTGCTGCGGGTAATACAGCAAGTTTCAATAGCAGCGGACAAGAGCCGCCTTCCTGATAAGCTCCCTGACCCCCCAGCCCAGGAAAGGGCCACCTCAGGATTGCATCCGTAACTGGGAACTTGTGTCAGATAGATGTCCGTGTGTGGTACGTCATAGTCCAGGCTAGGAGGGCAAAGCAATCTTCTCTCTATCTCACGTATTTATTGCAGCTAGCCTGATCCTTTTCAGAGAATTTGACACTGGTTTGTCAGAGGGCTGTCCGCGGGACACGTCGCTTGCAAATGAGATGGACACAAAGGACGTCCAGGACAGCATCAGTATCAAATGATTTTTAAAAGTCCCCAAGTGTTTGCTGTGTGATGTGGTTCACATAAAGGGCTATATCCAGGGTCCACTAGATATCCAGCGTGTGGATTTAAAATGAGAAGACAGTGTTTCCCCTGAACAGCAGAGCATCCTGAGTGGTCTGAGAGGTAACGAAGCGTGATGTTAAGCTCTAAAAGTACCTTGGTAGTTCAGGATGGTTACGTCGAATGTTTGTAGTGTGCTCATGCAATCTTCCCTTTTTTGTTTATTATATTTTTTCAAAAATTGAGAGGAGGAGATATTTCCCTGGATTTGTATCAGCTCTTTGGTTCGGCTGAATCCTAATGACTCTGCCATTGTTGGCCTCCCTAATTGTTCTAATATTATCTGACAACACGCAACAGACCATGGAAGCAGATCCTTCCCTGTCTGCCAATGCAGGTTGTTATTCAGTACGTTTTCAACTGCAGCAATTCTCAGACAGACAGTGACCTTTTTATGAAATCAAATGTCTTGCAAAACCCTCTTGGTCTCTGAACTGTGATTTATAGCCATTTGTGTTGGAGAAGGCTGCAGGTGGGATTTGGGTGACATGTAATTGGTTAAAAGATAAAATAAAATGAAGGTTGCCCTGCTGGTACAGAGATGGCAGGAGCTACAGGAATGAATTGCTTGGCAATGCGGAGCCTGGCCCTCCTCCTCCCGCCCTCCTCCGTCAGTTGCCAAGTCCTGTCTGGCAGGCCATTACAATGATAAATGCAGGTAGCTGGCAAAGACCACAGCTGAGAGTTTGTTCTAGCGTGCCAAGCCCTGCTTGGCATTCCCAGTTGGTGCCAGCATTTGCACTCTTACTCAGTTTGACGGAAACCAGGACATGAGGTGTGAATTTATGTCCGCATCCTTCCAGGAGAGAGTTGGGATAATGAAATGCCAAGGCAGCCCTGGGAGCAGCAGAGTAATTTGGTAGGTACCAAACAACAGTCTGCCACCTGTCATTTGCAGTGCAGTCCCTGCTCTCCCCATCACTCTTCCGACAATGCAGCCTTGGAATTATAAGAAGTTGTAGGTAGTTCTGCAAAGAGCACTCGCCATTCCGCTTGATTTAGTGCAAATAAAAACCCGTATCCCAGCCAAATAGATAGGCTAGCTAGATAGTTTAAAGCTGTAACAAGATAATACAAACTACTACAGTCGTATATTACGCAGCATTCCCAACCTTTCCTACTCGTAGTCAGGTTTTCCCCTATGTTTGTAGCAAAAGCTAAATCAGTGATGGAGTCTGTGGTTGCCGAAGTCAATGTCTGGGCAATGGAAAAATTTTAGATGTTGAAGTGCAGGCTGACCAGGCTGCCTGTTCAGGAGGGGCCAGCTCGCAGGGAAAGGTGTGAGATCTCTGATCGTTCCGATGTTTGAAAAACAGATTGCACAAGGCCCTTTTATAACTAAATCACTGAGAATTGTTTTTCACTGACTGGGGTATGTATCAGTTGCCCTTAATGTGGACACGTAGCTGCCTGTGCCTTACAGTGAGAGGTGCAGTTTGATCCAGTGGCACCAGGAGAGGACTGTCCTCTGGATGCCATTCATAGAGCAGACTACCCAGAAGCTGTGCCAGTGGTGGTGTCCATGAATGCAGAAGTAAAAACAGTCTGGTGTGAGAAAAAGAACAGCAACATCTACTTCACATTCTGCTTTTTTTTTTTTCTTTTCACTCTTCTTACTGTAACTGGCACTTGGTTGGTGGGAATGAGCCAGGACATGGAGCGTATAAACATGTAGTAAAGGGGGAATCAGCACTGGTTAGAATGGAAGCTTAGGCTGGAGTGTGAAATCAAGGTAGTTTTGGTAGCATCTTGGGAGCTGAGGGTTGAGGGAGGAGGATACTGAGATACAGACCAAGTGCACCTTAATTTAAAAGATCCCACAGGCACAGTAACATTAAGCAAGGATTTGGGCTGGTTTTAACGAGGGACAGCTGGAAATCTTGTTATCTTGTCGGTGTCTCTGCAAACAGCTGAGGAACCTTTTGCAGCTGTGTGACCAGCCTTAGTTGGGCCCAGAAACTCCCCTTGCTTCCTCTCTTCTCCTCCTTTACTAACGTTTTTTTCAGTGTGTGTATTTATTTATTTATTGGAGCTGAGCTGGGAACGAGAGGGAGTTTGATCTTTTCCTTTGGGAGACAGCAACTGCTCAGAGGAAGATGAATCATAAAGCATGGCTAATGGAGGGGATGGGAAGAGGAAAACTCTGGGCTATAGCCATTCTCCAGGGGCTGGAGGGATGGATGGTATGAGAAGAGAGGGAAGAGCAGTTAGCAAGCCCGTGCCCCGAGGCTCTGATAGCAGACATGCTGTAGGTCGGGCGTCCCACTGCTTTCGGAGCATTAGGTCACCCTTCGTCACGGTAAGAGGCGCATCTGTGCCATAAGCCAACAGACCGCAGCAGCATATGCTTAAGAATTACAGTTTCTGCTTAATCTAAACTAGTTTGATCTATCCCAAAACGTTTGTAAAATGTTGAGGAACACGCTCTGGATTCGGAATGGTGTTATTTTAAGCTTATCACTGTGTTGCCAAAAGAGAAGGTCCAAAACAAAACCATAATATCGAATTTGCAGAGAAGCACTGAGTTTGGCTCCTCGCTGTCCTGCATTAAGCAAATCAAACTGTCTATACAGCATTTCCTTCAGTGTCTTCCAGTCATCATCCACTTTGCCTTGCTTTCCGTATGCCATCAGGTAAATTCAGGGTAATTCAATGGTGAACTGGGACCAATGATCTCTGCTTCTAGGCTCTCTATGGCCTCATTTAATTCTCTGTTCCCAGACTCGTGCTAGCTTCTCAAAGGGGCTGGTGCAAAAAATAGTGATGATTATGTAAACTACCGAGAGAAATAAGCGTTCCTGGATGAAAAAGTGGCAGAGAGAGGAGTGCATTGTGAGAGGCCCTTTCCAGGACTGTAACAGCACTGAATATGTGTGTGCTAAGTGAATGTGAGGTGGGAACCTAAACAAGGACGTTGCTGTATGAAGATACAGTCCAAGAAGCTTTTTATATCTAGTAGACCTTCTGTAGAGTGAACTTAAATGCAGGATCTGGAAGACCCATCAGAACCTCCCAGAGATGGCCTTGAATCAGAATTATCCTAGAATGATCTGGGACATTGAAGACATTGTCATTTCAATAAGTAGTTGCCTGTTCAGGGTGTTTGTGCTGCATGTTTCACTGTGATGCGTTACGGCGTAGCTAAAGGCACAACTGAAGTTTTAGGATTGTTACTAGAAAGCTGAAGATCTGCCTGGCATTCATTCTTTCTTAGGGAATATTACTGATTATTAGTCCTTATTTACATTGGATGTCAACAGCCAGAATTTCTTATGTGATCCTGACCATCAGCTGGAACAGGATTTTTCAGAACAACCTGGTCACCGTTCAAGGATCTAAATGTTTTTTAAAAATACTCCATGCCCAATACCTCTGGTCAGATGAGTACCCCAAGGCAGCTGCTGCGTGGTGAGCCCCCTTGAAAGCCCAGTCTATAAATTCTGTGTGAAGGTCTGAGGAGGGGGTGGGTGAACATCTTCGCTGTCAGGAGATAATCACAAAATGCAGTGTGGATTTGTAGAAGTCCAGTGTGTATCCTGTTCCTTCTTGCTCAATCTCTGACACTCTGTCCCAGGTAGCCATGTGCCACAATCCTGGATTTTCCTGGAAGATGTCACAAAAATGTAGTTCATGTATGTCATGCTCCAGCTTTTCTTCCTGTGCGTGAAATGAACGACTTGCAGGTCTAATTTTTTGTCTTCCTAATTGAGCTGTGATTTCCCTCCCAAAATAATCCTGGTTTTGAAAAGCCCTTAGGTTCTCATGAAACAGCCCCTCACAATGCAGGCAGTGTTACCTGTGGGTTGCTTTTATATCCCAGAATGTGTTGAATACTTTCTTGGGCTTGTGGGTGAATTTCAGTTTGTTTTTTGTATGTGTATGTGTGTGATTTCCAGGCTCCTCTTGCACCTTTCCATATGTATCAGTTTCCATTTCCTATAGAGGAATCGCAACCCAAACAATACCTTCCTGTTTTAGTTATTGTTCTCATGTTACTGAATGAAGGGGTCTGGTATGAATGACTTAAAGAATCAGCTGGAAACTAGTAAAGCAATACTGACGCGTGCTGAACTTCTCCACTAGACAAGCTATAAAGTGGCTTTGGGGTGGTAGGTAAAAGCAGGTCAAAGGGAAGAATGAAAATCGATACAGAATTTTCAGGTAGCATCTGTGCTTGATGCTGAAAGTCTCTTTAAGTGTGTCCAACACTTGTAGTTTGAAAATCTCCTGGAGAAGGGTTTTCTTGAGAGCTTTTTAGTGCTCTCTAAGTTCAGTAACTGTGCAAACAGTCTCTCTTGAGACTGGCTGTTGGCTGTCTAGAAGATAGGCAGCCGTCTAGAAGTAGAATTTTACTGCCTTTTTTTCCTTCTGCCCACCATATACTGGACTCAGGTTTGGAGGGAGTGCTCTGAGTTTGCTCTGTATGAAGTACACCTACCAGGTCCTTAACACCACATGCTCTTGTTCTTTGTAATCCAGAACTGCAGCCTTATTAGCAATTTTGCAGTGTCTTTCCCTGAAGTGTCAGGGTTGATCTGGCATTTGGTGCTCCAGGAGACCATGTGAAGATCCGCAGAGCCTCTCTTGTTGGTGATGACTGGCTTTATTCTCTGTTAGTCATTTTATACGCTACAGAGAAAGAAAAGGGGGAAGGAAGGAAAGAAGGTAATTACTGTGAGGCGTGACATAGTTTATAATGTCTCTGTCAGGTGATGTTGTTCTGTTATATGGAGTCATTAAATTATAAATCTTTAAGAGCTCTTACACCTTTTAGGTCCCTCAGGTTAGTGGGAACCGGGATGAATGAGGCATGGACTTCATTATGTCTGACTGTTCACCTTCAGAGAATAGGGTGTGCCACATCCTCTGTGGTTACCACCTTACATTTTGAGGAGAAAGCTGCTTTTGCTAAACTTTTAGCGCTGAAAATTCAGTGTTTATATGTGCTGAGTTCAGGGAGAGAAAAGCTGAGGGACTGGAGCACCACTCCTCTGCTTGCGCAAAGCAGAAAAGGGTAGAGATGTTGTTTTTCTCTGTAGTCTATTCAGCCTGGTTTCAAACTGTCACAGAATTGGGTGGAGGCATTTTCCCCTTTAGATCTGGTGTAGAAAAGAAAGAAAATCAAAATAGGGCAGAGAATTGCTAACGTTGCTGAATAAACCACAAGGGGGGACCTGCAAAGCTTGGAGCAGGGTGCTGGGTCTTCAAAGTTTCAGCAATGTGAGGCTACCTCAGAAGCTGGGCTGCTCTGAAACCATCTGTGCGTGTTTCACTCTGGGGACAGATGTTAGATATGCTTAAAATGCAAAGGTTGTTACTGGGGGTGAGGGTGGGACTTGGCAAGCAGCAGCTTTTATAGAAATATGCCTGTCTTGGGCTTTGCTGCCGTTGCTCCATGAGCAGCAGATGTACAAGGAAGGCTGGAGGTGCCTTTTGTCTGTGAGCTCCAGGCTGGGGACGTCTCTCTGCCTTAGGCAGCAACAAAAAGGAGTTTGGGGAGCAGTAAAGACTTGAGAGGTACACAGAGCTGCTACTTGAGGTGGCCCTTCAGATGGAGACAGGCAGGAGGCAATAAGAGAGGAAGAAAAGAAAATTTCTACTTCCGTATTGTAACTAAAACAAGTGTGATTTCCTGGGATGCCTTGAACCCTTCCTCATAAAAGACTCCAAATGCCTGGTTTTGCTCACAAGGGAAGAATTTCATGTGTTGTGTTGGTTTTTTTAATCTCTTCTTAAACATATGCAAATGATTTGCTTGAAACAGCAGAAAAATTGGGAGGGGACTTGTTTTAGCAGATGCGTTGGTTTGCTGGATTTTTTCCCTCATTAGTGGGCTCCCTCAGACACATAGGTTTTATTGTACGCTTCCTTTAAAGGGTGACTGATGGGATTGAATGATGTATTCAGGCTCTTCCTTCCCCAGCTTCCCTCCTGCCTTTGCAGCAGCTCACAGAATATCCTATAGCACAGACATTCACTGTTTCAGAAGGGTGCTCATGCCAAAAACTGCTCAGATCAGGAGCTAGAAATCACTAGAAGTGAGAGCAAAAGTTACTGTAAACTCTAGGTGTGAAGGTTTGTGTCTGTAAACTGTGGCTGTGATGTTGAAAACGCTGCTCTGTAAATGTTGACTCTGATTGTCAAAGGCGGTGCCACGTACTGGTATCAGAAGACTGAGCTATAATCCGTGTGTTTTACTTTCTCTTAAAGTGAATTTTCTTGCTTGACTTCCTTAAACATTGTTTTTATATAGTCTGGACCTGGAGCACTGAGATCTTGAGCTCATGATTAAACAGTGCCAGTCTATATTAAATCCTCGGTACTGAATCATGCAGAAGGGAGGGAGCTGAGCTGGTGGTTGCCATAAAGTGGTGTCGGCGGCACCCAACTTTCCAGACCAGCTGAAGCATAAATGAAGCATAAAGCTTCTCCCAGCTTGGGGTGGCTGGGGCTGCCGGAGCGGGTCCAGTAGCCGGTAGCTTTCTCTGGGTGGCACCCTGGGGAAGGGCAGCTCGCCCAAGCAGGCTGCCAGCCAAGGGGCTCCTCTTGTGGGCTGCACACCCCACACCCTGGCGTCAGAAACCAGCACTCAGGGTTTGTGGCTCAGCTGCCGATTTACTGCTCAGGCTTTCGTGCGAGCCACTCCGAGGTTTCATTGCCTGTAAAATGGGGGAATCTTATTTATCCACCTGCCACGTGTCCTAGTGCTTATGCAGCGCTTTGAGGCCAGGTCCAGGCTTTGTGTGAGCTGGTAGTAGGGGTGAGTTCCCAGAGCCTGCAGATGTGTTCTGCAGCCATGGCGACTTTGTGTTGATTGTAAGTGAAAAATCTCTTAACAATGGGTTGTAAATTCAGAGTTGGCTGTCAAACGTTTTATGCTCCACTGTTGTTGCTGCTGTGTGACGCTGTTACACTTTCTTTGCAAACCAGCCCAGGCAAAACCTTGTTTAATCCTGGTTCTTCCTCTCTTTAATCCATGCAGTGAAGGGATCGTGCAGGTAACTGATTTTCCCTAAGATTTGAGGATCTTTTTGCTGAGCTGTGTAACGATCATACATGCCACAGCTACACGTGCAGCTTTGTCGTGGACATGATTCAGAATTTCTTTCTTATGTGTCTCAGCCTCAACCTATTTTTCATGTTGTTTTCCCTCTCTTTTTTATGCATTTGCATTAAGTAAGACATTCAGTGCTTGCAGTGCCACTTTTCTTAGAAATAACATTAATAGATCACTTTCTTGCTTCTTACTATATCTCATGCAGATCTTCGTGCATTTTACTGTTTGTTTTTTTCCTTCTGAGTCGTCATTTAAAATATATAACAATGTAATACAATTCATAGTGCTCTTTATCATGCAAATCTCCCAAGGCACCTTAAAATAAAATCAATAAAATCAAAAAGAAAGTCAACTTGGTTCAGCCATGTGTTGAATTAATTCATTGTTTTCAAAGCAGAGCCAGGGGAGAAAGGCTTTTTTCACTTTCAGTATCTTGTGCTCTTCAGCTTTGTACTTCACCCCATTTTATTCGTGCAGCAGCCAAAATGTTGATGATATTTTCAGCTATCTTGTAGATGGTAGTAGTGTTGATTGTGCTCCCTGCTCCCAGACCAGCTTTGATTTTGTAGAGGCTACTTGCTGTTTTATCAGATAGCGAGGAGGAAGAGCTTATGCTGAAATAGGTTGATTGTTTGATATCAGTGGGGGGAGGGAAGGAAGCCATCCAATTAACTCATAAAAGCTTTATTTACGATGAATGGACTTTTTTTTCCCCTTGTCTGTCATTATCATCTTGTCTGTAACCCAGTGACCCTGATTATCATGAAGCTGTTTACAAGGTTTAGGTTAATTGGATTTCTTTAACTATTTCCCAGAGCTGTGAGGAGCACAAATACACTGCCGTGGAGTTCAAACAGCATAGTGCAACCCAGTTTGCAAGGAGACGGGCTTCTTCCAAGAGGAAGTCATTTTGTTTCATACTCAACTAAGTGCATAGCAGCATGTACCTATCATTTGGCATAATATTAAATAACACCCTTCATACAGATGTGTTCAGCTGCAACTTGTGTTTCCAACACACAAATTACATTTTGCATGTTCAGCAAGAAATGAGCTTATTTTCGATGAGAGGGGCTTTGAGATTTTTTTATTTTTGTTTCTTCAGCTTGATAGCAGTTTCACTGATTTTGTTTTTATATCAGGAATCATGGATAAAATAGCTGTGCATTGCATGGCTGCCTAAATAAACGAGACAGGAGGATCTAGTTGGGTGAGATCAGGACAGTACTTGTGTACGCTTTGCTTTCATCTCCTCAGGATGCATGCTTGTCCTTTAATGGCACAACATTGCACCCTCCAGGTGCAATGTGTAACTGCAGGTCTTCAGATAACCGACTTGGTTTATGAGCTGTGTTTTTGTGAGCAAACCTTCCTAAATTCTCCTTCAGTATTACTTACCCCCTTTCTTTCTTTCTTTTTCAGGCTTCTGTAGGCTCTGAGAAACTGTTCTCCCCTGCAGCAAATAAAGGTAAGTGATCTGGAGAAATGCTTTCCTTATCTTAGAGCAAGAAATTTCAGTTGTGAATCCGTATCGTGCGAATAGCAGGACATCAGTTTTGCCAGCGCCTTTAATTTTGCCACACACATTGTGGTAAAGGTCAGCTTTACAGGCTTGTGATGATTAAGTTAAAATTTAGAGCTGCATTGTCTCAGTGTGGGGTGGGACTTCTTCCCTACCAGTTAGATCTGTAACAAATGTCCTAGGGAGAGGGATTGCTGACAAAGGAGAAGTCAGCCTTTACCATAGGGGATATGCTTCTCCCTCTAATACAATCAAATCCTCATTTCTTTTAAACAAATCAATATTTCAGTGTTATCTGTGTTATCCTTACAAGGGCTTGCACATCCCTCTCCTGCCAGTGCGCACGGAGCATTTGTGTCTGTGCGTTTCGGTTCTCCAAAATGAGGTGGATGAAGAATTACCTGTGCTGAGTGTTGCTAAGAGACTGCGCCGCTTCAGGGCCCCCTTGGGAGGTACAGCGACATACCTCTAAATACACCCAGCCCTCCTCTGAGGGCTCGCTACAGCCGTAAAACAGGGCTGCACTGGTTTCGTGGGATCCCAGGGATGATCTCACTGAGATGGATACTGGGCAAAAGCACTGAAGTACTGGCTGTTTAGCCTTGGAGAGGGCAAAGTGTGGTACATGATGGAATGGGAACGGTTCCACTTTATCACGTGAGGCAGTTGGCGATGTAGCTCTGAATGAATTGTCGCATCGTGTGGTCATTGCACAGCGTTCCCAGCATTGAGCTGCAGAATCAAATCGGTTCAGAGCAATAACGGATAGTAGGGGCATGCAAATACCCCAAAGAGGGGAGAGGGGAGGCCCATTAATAAGAAGTGATGAAATAACCTTTTTGTGTTATTTCAAGAGGGCCAAGAAAGGAGTAATTTGCAGTTGTGTAGGAGTAGGTGCTGGCCATGGAAAGGCGTTTTGGTGGTTGTGAGCTCCATCACCTGGATCCAAGCCCGGTTCATAGCTGGGCTCTTTTAGCAGCAGTAAGTATTAGGAATTCTCTTTCTTTCCAAGCTTTGCAGATTTTCAGTGCCAAATGTAGGAACCGATGACAAGCCCATTATGTTATTACATTTGCAGATATTTTTACAAAAGT
>WEIS01005695.1:16230-38515 GCA_013389965.1 Todus mexicanus | reverse complement strand
TTTTTTTTTAAATCTTACTCTGTCTCTGTTCTTTATCATTGAAGTTGCACGTTGATTGTTCAGCTGAAATTTCAGAAATACCGAGGTTTCTGTGCAAGATCTTAATTCTTAAGGCTATGACCTGTCTCTTATATCTGAAATGTGCATTGGGAGATCTCCACACTCTCAGTTTGCTGACGGACTCATTGCTCTTTAAAACCAAGTAATTTACACTCCAGTGGTAGCTAAATACGTGAAGGCTTGTGCTGCTACTCAAAATAGGTAAGATAATGTTGCGATTAAGGGTGCCCTGCTCAAAGCCCTGGTTCTGTCAGCAGCGAATGGCACCGTTCACGTGCACACGTGCAATCCCAACAGCGCTTTCGTAGCGTTTATGCCGAATCCACGGGCTTTGACAATTGTAGCGACACTTTCAGCCACAGAAAAAACCTTTACGCACAAAACGGCTTCCGTAGATGGCACGAAACTGGCCATTCCCCTCCTTTCTCTTTCCCATTCCCACTTGGAGCTTTGCTGTCTGTCACGTGCTTATTCAAAAGGTAGGTGTTTGTGGTGAGAACATGCCGAGGTCCTCGCACTACCTGAAGTTTCTGCGGTGGTTTGGAAATCTTAGTTCCGACAGCAAATAGTTGAGGTTCACGCGAGGGTAGCTGCGCGTAAATCAGCTGTTTGGTAATGACACGTTTATGAGGCAACACGTGGGATGTGGGCAGCTCCTTCACCTGCTGGTACCTGATGCTGCTTCTGCGAACCGCTTATCCCCGCGCTGAAAGCGTTGCTGTATCCTGCCTAGCGAAGAGCTCCGGGAGCTGCGTTTAGAAGAATTTAGGGCATAAAGTAGCTGGCAGGCACTGGCTGGCAGTGGTAATGCTCAGCTGTTCCAGTTTGCTCTGATTGAGATGGAAGATGAACCCGCTCGCGCAGCCCTCGCTCGCCCCTGCTGCAGATGTGTGTAAGATTAATTGGTGCGTTTCTCTCCAGACTGCATATGCACGAGGAGTCTCGCCCCTGGCCAGAGGAAAGCTGAGTTAATGAGCATTTTTAATGAACGGTGACTTGTGACTTTTGATGGAGGGGTTGGAAGCGGGCTTTAATAACAGCGCTATTGCTTTAGAAGAGGCACGGAACTCCCCACGACAGCTTTTATTCCGACTAACAGTGTTTGCATTGGTAATTTTTTAAGTGTAGTTTTCTGGATCAGACTTTTTATTAATGCTGAAAAATCCACATTAGCCTAATTATAATTTATTTTTTAATCCTTATTCACTTTCAGATAAGAGGCTTTTTTCTTAAAGGTGATCTGGGCAGTAGGAGTTTTGTAGATTAATATGCACATGTGTTTTTCTTTAGAAACTGATCGCAACAGGAGTTCCAGTTTGAGTGTTTGTCTTTGAATTCCAGTCTGCATTACAGGAATCCTGAAATCCACACAGAGCATTTCTCACTGACTCTATATCGGTATTTTCTCCTCCCTCCCAGTGACTCCAGTATAAACCTGACCAGTCAATAGGGATACTTGAGGCAAGGCTGTTGGGGCAGTGTCCACAGCCACTGTTGGATGTAGCAGTGATGCCCCCAGGCCTGAGAGGAAGAAGGGTGGTTTTTGTGTGTGACAGTGGTGCAAAGTCAGGGTGAAAGGTGCTTCTTGAAGATGACAACAAAAGGGACAAAAGAGAGAAGAGCAGGTTGGAACTGAATTTGGGGTCATGAGCTAAATCGAGTCCTTTCTAGGGGTGAGGGCTCTCTCTGTAAAGCCTGCAGAGAAATGGCTGCAATTGAGATTTTTTTGACAGAAAATGGACACATCTGTTTTCCGCTCGTCCCAGTGCGGATGTTCTCATTAGGGTAGGAATCCTGAAGGCCTGTTTGTATTTTATTTAATGTTAATGAAAATTTATCCGCAGGCAGCATGAAAAGCAGTGGGGTTTTAAAGCTGTTGTGTGAAATGCCCTTAAAAGATGTTACAGTAGCTCTGAGGTGAGGCAGAGAAATATATCTCGTTTCGCGATAAAAATAGCTTCAACGGTGAGACGCGCGCAGGAATACAACCAGATGAATTGGTTGCCACGGGATTAGTGGGAGTGTGAACTCGGAGCTCACCAATTTATTGGGATAATTGCTCACATGCCCAGCTTTACCTTATAGTAAACATGAAATAATTACTTTTCAACAGAAGTACTCTGCCTTGCATTTACCAGCAGGTAGCTTTGCGGAGCTCATCTCATTTTCTTAACGTAGCTTGTTCATCTGCCACCCGCCTCATTATTTTGTGGCCTGATCCAGAATTGTTGCACACAAATAATGTGCATATTCTAATACCAGCTTTTTCTTTCAGTCTATTCTAGCTGGTTTTCCATTCACCTAGTTACCAGCCCTAATAGTTCTTTACTGGTTAGTGAGATATTTGTGTGGGATATCGCAACTCTTGCTCACCCCATAATGCCTTTCTCCTTCTAATTTTTTTACTGCCTTAATTACTGCAATCATCAAACCTCTGGAACTAGTAGCAAAGCAAATTTTAAGCGACATGTTGGGGCACTCAGAAATACATCCGATTCAGACCTAAGTAGAGTGACTGAGTAAAAGGAGTGTAATCCTGGCTGTGCACAAGACTGTTGGAAATGGTGGCTGGTTTCAGAAGATCCCACCCAAGGGATTTCAGAGATGGTTTGCCGTGTGGTAGGATGTCAAACTTGATGTTGATGCATCACTTCAGTTTAACTGAGGGGATATTCTCTCTCGTCGGAGGAAGGAGTACCTCCAGATTCGGAATTACAGGTGTGTTGTAAATGCAGCCTCTTCAAACACTGATGCTTTAGCTGCTTTCTCAAAGCTTTCATCGCAGTTCCCTTATAACAGAAAAGTACATGCTTGGGTAAAAGAATATGTAGTGTATCTGTTCAGTGTTTATGTTTGCCAGTGTGCCTATAGAAACGTAAACTAGACTGGGAAATTCAGAAGGTAAAGGTGTCTTAAAGTACCTACGTAGTTTTTCACCAGAAAATAAAGTAACGGGTATAAGTATAACACAAACCATACTACTCCTTTGTCCGTCATTGATGGTTCTTCTCTGATTCACGAGGAGTTGCAAGGGTCATCTCCTGGGGAAGACACAGAACTTCACGAGCGTGAGCAATGCTAAAAACAAGAATTGGGAGTTAACAGAGGCCTTGGCTGCTGAGAGAAGCAAGTGCCAATTCCAGAGACTCCTCTCTCTGTGTGGACTCGCTCAGAAGGACAGATGTAAACCCCTTGCCTGCAGCAGCAGGTACAGGGATGTGAACAGGGAGGATGTTCGGGTTGATAGCAAGTGGCTGTTTCCTTTGATTAAGAGAGGATGGTTTGGGCAGCACAGGGAGTGAGAGTGTGACTGCCACTGGGGTACGTGCTGTGCTCGAGATGCAAGACAACCGGCTTGCAAAGCTTCTGATTTCACAGGAGGTATTTTTAATATTTCTATAATTATCCTGTCTTTCAGTATCCATCACATTTTCCATTTTCTGACCCTTAGCTTTCTGAAAGTGAGTGCTCTTAAAGCAGCGCTGCTCTCCCTCACCTGGGAAGACTGGAAGCTGCAGGATGCAGAGAGAGAGATAACTGGAACTCGTGTCTTCAGTAGTCTTTTGGAGGCAATTCGCTTGAGAGAATCAGAGGTGGATTTTCAAGGGGAAGGGCTGTTCGCCTGGGAGCGTGAAGCTCTTTCCTGGAGCATTAGATTTTCTTGGGTCAGAGGGCCAGACATGGGGCTGAGGTGCTCTTGGGCACTGGAGGAGCCAGCTGCCACGTTCCCACTCTCAGCCCGGCAGCAGATGATACGGGATGCAGAAAATTCCAACAAAAAGGATGGGTGCTGCTTTTCCAGTAAGCCGTTTGCAAGGTGAGGGGCCTGGGAAATCAAGCAAAAGCACGATGGGATTGTCAAAGCTGCAAGCTGTTATTTGAAGATGATAAAATCACTTCTAAAGCAACAGTCCTGTAGCAGTTAAGCAGCAGAGCCGTGGCAGGGGAACAGCCCAACTCTGCGAGATTATATGATTATAGTGAGAGAGGCACAAGTGTTACTCTAGATTTCTGAAGTTCCTTCCAGAAGCAGTTTGAGCTTGTGGGCAAGGTCTGTATCTGGTAAACGGGAGTAAGGGAAACCACACCCCTGTCTCCAGAAGTCTTTCGTCTGTCCCTGGGGAGTAGCATGTTTTTAGTCTTGTGAGGTAATCAGGTAATTAGGCAGTGTGATACGAGGATGCCGTCCTTAGCAAGGTGCCACACTGAAAATTCGGCTGGAGACATAATGGCAAGCCACAGAATAATGCACGTGTAGCCTCCTTCCATTTGCTGAACTTGGACTGACAAGGGCTTCCTAATGGACAAAAAGACACTCAAAGTGCTTTCAGATGTCAGTGTCTAGAAGAGGACTTGGAGGTGAATGGAGGCGTGAGCTGAAGTGTGCTGGGTTCACACGGCAAGGGTTTGCTAGCAGGGGGGTGGCTTCTGTGAGAAGCTTCCACTATGTCTGATGGAGTCAGACCTGCCTCTGGCTGAGGCTGAGCCCATCAGTGATGGAGATAACGTATTTATTATCTGGGATAACATATTTAAGAAGGGGGAGGGGGAGGGGGAACCTGTGCAAGTGCAGCTGGAGAGAGGAGTGAGAATGTGAGAGAAGCAGCTCTGCAGAGACTGAGGTCAGTGAAGAAGGCGGGGGAGGAGGTGCTCCAGGTGCCAGAGCAGAGATTCCTCTGTGGCCTGTGATGAAGAACATGGTGAGGCAGGAGCAAGCTCCTGGCAGGACCTGTGGCCCCGTGGAGTGAGCAGCCCATGCTGGAGGCAGGTTTGCTGTCAGGATGTGTGGCACCCGAGCAGTCTGATCCTGAAGGACTGCACCCCATGGGAAGGACTCGTGCTGAAGCAGCTCATGAAGAGCTGCAGTCCATGGGAAGGACTCACATTGGAGAAGTTCATGGAGGACTCCCCTGTGGGAGGGACCCCACATTGGAGCAGAGGGGGGAGTGTGAGGAATTTTCCTTCTAAGGAAGGAGCAGCAGAGACAAGTGATGAACTGACCACAGCCCCCATTCCCTGTGCCACAGGTGGGGAGGAGGTAGAGAAATTTGGAGTTCATTTGAGTTCAGGACAAAGGAGGGATGTGGGAAAGGTGTCTTTAAGATTTGGGTTTATTTCTTAATATCCTGCTCCGATTTCATTGGTAATAAATTAATTTTCTCCAAGTCAAGTGTATTTTGCCCATGAGGATAGTTGGTGAATGATCTGTCCCTGTCCTTATCTTGATGCACGAACGAGCCTTTCATTGTGTTTTCTCTTCCTTGTCCAGCTGAGGAGGGGAGCGATGGAGCGGCTTTGGTGGGCGCCTGGTTCCCAGCCAGGGTCAGTCCACCCCAGTATGGTTCCCACCTCAGCATTACACGGGTTTTATGTTTCATTTGTAACTTTCTGATGTTGAATTATATGGTCAAGATACTGAGAATGGCTTGAAGAGCCATGTGGAGGCAGCCTTAAACTAAGAGAATAGAACCTAGCCCACCACCGTGCGATGGAAGAAGCGTTCTGAGCTGGAGACAATCTGTTTGTAGCATGTTACCTGGTTTTGTCCGTACTCTGATGAAAACACTGGCTTTGTTTTGCTCCCCAAGGCGAGTCTGGCCTTAAGCTCAACTGGGGGTTGTGTTGGTCACCAGGTAATAAAGGGAATGAGTTACCTGGTACTCAGTCTGCTGGTCTGGGAAGATGAAGTTCTTACCTCTTGATTCCTTGGAGGTTTTCTACACTTGTTGGGCAACTCTCTTGCCCCGGGGTTGATCCCTTGCTTACCAGTATTGGAACTGACCGATTTCCTTTCTCCGCAGGGGACACTACACAGAAAATGAGATCTGCACAGTATCCTACCCCAGCAGAATTGGATGCCTATGCTAAGAAGGTCGCCAACAATCCGCTGACTATCAAAATTTTTCCAAACAGTGTCAAGGTTCCCCAGAGGAAACACATACGCCGTACTGTGAACGGACTCGATACTTCTGGCCAGAGGTACAGTCCCTACCCGTCTCAGGCCGCCACGAAAACAGGCCTCCTGGCGATAGTCAAATCTCCGGCGAAAGGAATCATCAAAGACTTTGACGGGACCCGCGCGCGTCTGCTGCCGGAAGCGATGATGAACCCCCCTTCCACGCCGTACGTTGCACCTAGCACTTTAACCCACCCCCAGGCGCTCGCTCGCCAGCAGGCTCTCCAGCATGCACAGACTTTGCCGCACCCCCAGAGCATACCGCAGCCACAGACTTTGCAGCACCCTCAGGGTATACCACAGCCACAAAGCTTACCGCACCCTCAGGGGATCCCGCAGCCGCAGGCGCTGCCGCCGCACCCTCAGAACATGCAGCAGCCGCAGGGCTTGCAGCATCCTCAGACCATGGCACACCAGACTCTGCAGCACCCCCCGAACCCTTTGCTGCAGCCGGGTTTACATGGAAGCAGAAAGATGCCGGATGCAGACGCGCCGCCGAATGTGACCGTGTCTACCTCAACCATTCCCCTCTCTATGGCTGCCACCCTGCAGCAGAACCAGCCACCGGACCTGAGCAGCATTGTGCACCAGATTAACCAGTTCTGCCAGGCCAGAGCTGGCATTAGCACTACCTCAGTGTGTGAGGGACAGATTGCAAACCCCAGCCCTATAAGTCGCAACCTGCTTATCAATGCAAGTACCAGGGTATCTACTCACAATGTCCCTACACCCATGCCTTCCTGTGTAGTAAACCCTGTCGATCATGCTGCTGCTGCTATTCCTCCTGCCTCTGTTAATGTGCCCATGGTCAATATTAACAGGGTGCCGCCCGCCTACCAGAACGAAATCAAACCGGTGGCGTGGAACCAGCACCAGCTTGCACATCTGCAGCAAATGTGCGGGGACGCTGCTGGGCCTGCCGGACTCGCAGGGAAGCACCCTCAGAGAGAGATCGCAGGGCAGAGTTTTCCTGGCAAAACTTCAAACTACCCTCAAGAACTGTGCATGGGCCAGTCGTTCAGCTTGAAGCCCCCCATCGAGAAGCCCACGCCTTCTCCGCCGGTGAACGGGTTGCAGGGACCCTTGCCATACACCAACGGGCACTATTTCCAGCCCCTCTGGAATAACATTCTGCCCACGCCCAACAGTGACAGCTCTGGGTCCCAGGACCTCGCCATGCCTTTCCACGGGGGACAGCCAGGAGGAGCGCCGCTAGATTGTGCAGGAGGAACTCATTACAGAGCTGGAGCTGGCCCATCCAGCCAGAATAATGTGATGCAGACCATGGATTACCTAAGTGGGGACTTCCAGCAGTCCTGCTTCAGAGATCAGAGCATGGCCGTGCTGGGAAAAGTCCATCGGCCTCCCATGAACCGAGCACCTGAACCAACCGATAGTCGAAATCTTCATATTCAACACCCAGGGTATAGATAGGCTGCAGTCACTTTCACAGACAAAAAAAAAACAAACAACCCCACAAACAACAAATTATAGGTTTAGTCTTAATTTTAATTAATAAGGCGTTTTTAACTTGCAAACTTGTGTGATCATTATAGTAGCCGCTGGAAGAAGACACGCTGTCTAGCGCGACGCTTTGCTCCCGTGTTACCTGTCTCCTTTGTGCATCAAATATTTAACATGCCTTTTGTGTCTAAAGAATTTCATTACACTACTTCACGCCGCAACCGGCTCCTCGCCGCGGAACCCCACTTGGTGCAGCTTTTGCCTTCTGCCGAGCAGCTCCTTGCGGGACCGACGCGGAGTTGCTGCGGGGGTTTCGCGGTCGCGTCTGTTCACCAGCTCCGTCGGAGGTAGCGTAGCTGCTTCGATTCCCATCTCCATTTCCTCTGAAGACTAAGAGCAGCAGAATTTGTCAGGAAGCGGGGCTTGTTTTCAACCCCAAAGCCCATTTCATTAATGCATTAAACATTGACCATTTGCACTGTCTAGAGGCCTCTTGAATTGAAAAAGAAGCCTCCGTTTGCAAAGAGCTCGCGAGGAGGAGGGAATATCTTTAGGTATTAATGTAGGAAGAAGCTTTTCAGCCATTCCTTGCCGGGACGCCAGCATTTACCATTCAGACTTTGGCCAAAGTTAAAAAGGCTCCGGCAGATTTTTCTGACGCTTTTGGGAGGGTTTTTGCGGGCAGGGTATGGAGGCGAGGGCAACGGCGTTTTTAGGACATAGGCAGCTCCCTTTTTTCTACATCGCATTTCCCTTCCCCGCTCCCCTTTCGCCAGCTCACTTTGAACCCCTCGCTGCTAGGAGTCTGGCTGTCCTGATGTGAAGGGAATCCAGACCCACTAACAACTCCAAAAAGGGTTCAGCCGCTTCTCCAGGAGCTGGAATGAATTTTTCAGGGCAAGGAGAGAGGGAACCCGAGCTGGTCTGTGGTGCTTGGAGCGGGCACGGGGGTGCCCTGTTCCTCTCATCCAGCCACCGCAGCAGATCAAAGGGAACGATCTTCCCTGGGAATTAGCGAAGCTGTTTAGAATATCCCTTCTTCCCAGGGTGTCGATGCCTAACTCCTCCTGTTCCTTTGCCACGTCCCTTCCAGCAGCTCGTCGAGCCGGTGAGCGACCGCAGGACACTAACTATCGGGTAACCTCAGCATCTCGTTCTCCTCCACCTCCCCAAACACCCTTTTCCTTTCTCACAGCTGATTTTTTAGAAGTAGAAATTCCCCTCGTCTCTCGTTAACGAGACTAATACTTGAACATAATGATCACAATCAAGTTTGGAACTTAAAAAAAAAAAAAAACAAAACAAAACAAAAAAAAAGAAAGAAAAATGAGAGAAAAATAAATAAACGCGTTGATTCTTTCTCTGTACACTGGCTGAAAAAAAAAATACTGCTCTACACTGTAACTTTTAAGTGTAATATTTCTGTATGAATGTCGCCTGGTAGTGTGGGTTTGAGTAGCATTGTGTATGGGTGAACCCACTGGCCTCTGCCACCCACTGGCCTCCCTCACAGCCCTTGGAAAAAAAAAAAAAAACAAACAAAAAAACCCAAGAAAAACAAAGCCTTAAGTATTTGCTCCTTGAACTTTTCCTTAACGAGCATGGTTTAAAAAAATAAAATAAAGAAAGAAATCTTCAAAGACATCATACGAAATTGAAAACGGAACGAAACGAAAAGAAAAAAGACAAAAAAGAAATAAAAAAGAAGTTTTGAAGTGACGTCATAGTTGGCTAGAGATTCTTACAAGTTTTTTCGTAAATGGGAAAAAAAAATTAGAAAAAAAAAATTACATTTATTTGTTATTTTTTTAATTTAGACGTGTAGTCCTGGGCTGTAACAAATATTTAGGTTTCAAAGCTTAGCAGAGTACGTTTTTCTGACTCCTTGCGTAAGGTAGTACACTTCTGTCCTTATTTAAATTCTTTTTAAGTGTACTATAAACCGTTCTTTAGTGGTAACTCTTTAGCAAGGTTCCGCAATTCGACTAAAGACGGATTAAATTATGTGTTGGCTTGTGTTGCCTTATATTTAAAAAGGAAAAAAAATTGCCTGATTGTGTTATGCCAAATGATAGCAACATGAAGTCCTAATTTATTGTTTATAATCGTATTCCTGCAGTCTTTGTGAAAAACTGGTAAATATACGGCTATGAAAGAACGAAAACCCTGAAGGCTTTTCATGCAATATTTTTCTGAAGACACTCTTAGCGGAAGCCGAGGTTCGGGTCTGAAGCTGCTTCCCCTGCGGTCTCCCCGCCGTCCCGCTCCCCCCCGATCGATCTAGGGCTGTGCTGTGACTTTAACCTGTCCTGCCGAGTTAGTCACTGTAAGGTTGTTCTGCTACCTGAATACAGACCTTTTTACTAAATAAACCATTGCCCTCTCCTCTGTTCAGCGGCCTGCTAACCGATCTCGACCCAGACTGTTAGTAAAAGCTGGTTTCTTTTGCCTCCTGCTCTTCTCCTGAGGGAGAGGGGCCCGAGCAGCGTCCTGCCACTGGTGTGGTGGTTGCGGAGGTGGTGTCGGTGCCGGGGCGGCGTTGGCGAGGGCAGCACAACCGCGAGTCGTTGGGGATTGTCCCTGGGACAGCCGCCACCTCGGAGACTTTGCCCCCGGTACAGCAGGACCGGGAAGCAAAAATACACCCGAGGCTCATCCTGGTGGGACATTGCTTGAAAAAAAAATAAACGACAAAAAAAAAGAATCCTTTTACTATTAAAATATACTGAAATATTTCCTTGTGTNTCCAAGCTCCTGTCGGGGAGTTGCTGAGAGTGAGAAGATCTCCCCAGTGGCTCTGGGTATTGTGCCACTGGGTTCTGCTCCCTGACGAAAGAAAGAGTGAGGGATTTTTTTCAGATGTTTTCCCTTAATATTTACACCGCCTCATCAGCACTGAAATCTGGCCCCTTTGCAGCACCACCCTCGTTTAGCAGAACATCGTTACTCTAACAGTTCCTGGCAGCTCCCCTGCCAGCCGGAGGTGGACGTTGGATACATCCTAGGAAGGATGAACAGGAAAACTGTAAGCCCACGAGGAACCCTCCATCTCTGACGCGGCTTGAAGCTTTGAAGCTGTGAAATCACGAGCCCAGTTTGTTACAGCCCAAAGTTAACATTTCATGAAGACACTCGTGAGTTTTCTTTACGCTTATGATGTGAGAGCCGCCTCCGTGGGACTCAGCCGCTCCTGGAGAAACCCGACAGAAACGTTTGCTGGGGCTCACTGGGGAGAGAACGTGGAATTGCTGCTGTATTTCATTAAACCACAGACTGATAATGAACGCTGCTGCTTGTGTGCTACGGGTAACCACCGGAAATTTAATTTTAAAATTTTTAATTTTTTATTTTTTTTTTTGTCTGCAGGAAAAATAGAAAGAGAGAAAGAGAGACCTTGTCCCTCTGCCCCTTCTGCTGGTTTTATGCAGGGCGAGTGCACGGGGCTGGCGTGGCCGTGCTCCACAGCCCCGGGAGCCACGGGCAGCGTGGGGGTGGGTGCGTGTCCCAAAGGGGATTTGGGGAAGGGTCTCTATGAGTTTCTGAGGTATGAACGTGTTGGGCACAGCCTGGCTGCCCTTCTCTGATAAGAGCACTGAGAAGGCCTGGAAAACAGAAGAGACAAAATCTCAGAGCCAGAATGGTGCTGAAATAATGGTATTTTTAAAAAGGAGGAGGAGGAGTGGAGGAGATGGTTAAAGTCCCAGCAGGGTGAACTCAGAGGGATTTTTTTTGACACTGTCTGTGAGGGTCAGGGCTGCCCCGTGCCCTGAAGATCTCCTGTCCCATGCCCTGAGTTTCTCCTGTCCCTTACCGGGAGGGAAGTGTCTCAGGAAGATGCAGAGCAACCTCCAAAAGCTGGACCTGGAATCTACTGCCCTGCAAACTGCTGCCCTAATAGCGTGTGTCATAAACCCAGAGTTTTGCTTATTAACATAAAACTGAATACAAAATTTGAAAGGAGATGGTTGGTAACATTTGTAGACCCCCTTCTGGAAAATAGGAGCCATGAGGGGTTTCTCCCCTCCCGAGCGATTTAATGTGTGCTTTCATCTCTAAGAGCAACACAACTCAAACCCATCTCTGCGCTTGCTGCGAGCACCTGAGTCTCAGAATCCCTCAGCTGCCAGATGAATACCTTGCGTCCTGCTCCCCAGATACCTAGAAAGGCGTTGGGCTCCCACATGCTTTTCCAGAAATTTGGGCTACAAAGGGCAGCTTAGCCCAGCCAAGCTTAGGTGGGAAAGCTCTGGCCACAGGCACTGCCGTGTCCTGGCTCCAGCCTCCAGAAACGCTGTGTTGAGAGCAGCCGCTCCGTCCGTCCACCCTGGGGAGCTTCAGGATCCTCTGCTCCTTTGATTCAGCATCACTGGAGCGCCTTCGCTATCTAATTTCTCCATCTGTCCCCAGCAACGGGAGGAATCCCTTCTGCGAAGCTTCTTCGGGAGGCTTTTACATCGTCTTCGCAGCTGGTTAGACCTGTTTACTGGAGCAAGGAGCTGGTGCGATAACGAGCCAGTGGGGACTTGGGCGTGAGCAGCTGCTGCCACCTCCGAGGAGTCACCTGCAGCCACAGCTAACCCGGCTGAAGACTCCTGCCAGATGGCAGAGTGAGAACCAACCTCTTCAAACTTCTCCTTTAAGGCCAAATAGGATTTTCATCCAAAGATTTGATTGCTGTGTTCGGTCTTTCCCTGTTCCGCCGAGCTCGCTGTACCCCGGTAGAAGGTGGGAGGGTGCAAAGGTTGAGGCTGACCCAAGGTGGACAAAATGCCGAGGTGATCTCGGCTGAAAACCAGCAGGACATCGTCTCATGATGGAGAAGAATGACTGCTGAAGGAGCTGCAAAAATGTCAGAGCTGAACGAAGTCCTGCTCGATGTGGGGGGTGCGGAGCGTCCACGGGGGTGGAGGAGCTGAGGAGAAGGGGCATGTTGAAATCAGTTCCTCGGGTTTTCAGTGGAGGAGCTCGTATCAGAAATCCTGGAGCAACAGCCGCCTTTCGGCTGCTGCCCTAATGCTTAACAAGGCCAAACTGCAATAAAATTACCGGAGGATTTCATCTAATTAGTTTAAGTTCATTTCAAGGCAATTGGGTACAGACTGTTAATCCAGCTGGGACGGCTGCGCTGAAACCGGAGGGGTGAAACCACACCGAGATTTAAACGATCCTACAGTAAAGACCCCCCTCCTTTGTCACCCTCAACCCCCTCAGTTCTGGGGAGAGAGGAAGGGAGGGAGGCAGAGGGGGAGCCCAACCAGGCGGTTAATAAAGGCTGCACAAAGTGATTTTTTGTCCTGCCTTTTTCTCTGATGAAATATTAATGACTGGTTGAGCCGTCTTGGCTGAGAGGCATCAAATAATCAGCACAAATCGGGGCACTGCTGCACGACCTGTGGATAAACATGGGGTTTGCAAAAAAAAAAAATCCTCCCTGCCTCCATCCCAAAGGTGTGGAAAGGATTTGGGGTGTGGTTCATAAGTGCAGCTCTGCTTCGGTTGGGGTCTTAAACAAGCAAGGTCCATCCCCTACCCCCGTTGCTGGGGCTCCCCCAGTTCACAGGGTATTTAACGACCCCTGCATCCCGAGAAACACCTGGCCAGTGGCCAAGCCCCATCGGACCAATGGAGCAGGGAGAAAGCCGCCTCATCCTGGGCCTTGAGAATAAATCTTCAAACCAACAAGTTTCCAGGAAGTTTATTTTTAAACCCAGATATTTCCAGCTAAATTTAGTAGCGAATCGATTCTTTTCCTCCCTCTTCCCCCGTGAATATTAAGAGCATCACCTCTTGCTTTGCATCCCAGCTCCGGCAGGGGATTTGCTCCCCCTCGTTTAATGCCCACACGTGAAGGTTAAGAGGTGCTCGAAGCTCCGGTTGACATTTCCAGCCAGGCTCTGGTTGCGAAGCGCCGGGGTGAAGGGATCTGTCGTGCGGCGCTAATCGGCGCGGGGTGGAGCGCCGGCACTGGGAGCTACTGGAGAGCGGCACCTGATGGCAAAATTCACATTTAGCATTGGAGAGAGAAAAAGAAAAAGGAGAAAAAACCCACCCAAGCAGGGAAAGTGGAGGGTTGTGGATGGACCCCTGGGCCAGGGGTAAGGCAGGGCAGGGTCACAGCCGCTGGTTCGCTGGGTCTCTTACCCAGCACCGCTTCCCGGCGTTGGAATTTCCACCAGCGTGGATGGGAGATGCCGTGTGGGCTTTCATTGGGAGCATTTCACTGCGAAAGCTGAAGCTTTTAGCTCATAAATAATCTATGGATTTTATTCCTTGGGGTTTGGTTTGGTTTTGTTTCGTTTTTTAAGGTAACTGGTGTGCAACAAGAGGCTGCCAACACCCTGCTGCAGGAACAGCACAGCTCCCATAGTGTGTGTGTACACTTACATATACGTAAATATATCAATAAAATGTATGTAATAACCACAAAGTATAAAAATAAACTACACACAAATAACACGTAAAGCAGCACAGGCACCGGCCAGTGCTTTACCCTTACCTGGATCGAGCCACATCAGTCGTACCTGTGCAAAAAAGCAGGTTAGGGTTCTGTAGGGGGCAAAATAAGGTAAGAAAAGGGGAAAGTGCTGCAGAGCAGTGAGGTGTGGCAGTAGCGAATGATGCCTGCGGGGGGCTGCAGGGCTGCTCGATGGGGAACCCCCCCCAGCCCCATCCTGGTGACAGAAGTGGCCCCACAGACCCTTCGTGGCAGTGACCCCCTGGGTGGGTTCCAGCACAGGCTGGCTCTGGGCAGCAGTGCAACCTGGCACTAGGCACCAGTATAACGCTAGTACTGGGCACCAGTAAGGGCAAGAAATGGGCATTGGTAGGGACTGGCACTGGGCATCTATATGAGTGGGCAATGGGCACTAGTATGGGGTGGCACTGGGCAGCAGGACAGGCTGGTGCTGGGCACTGGAATGGGATGCACTGGGCACCAGAACTGGCTGGCATTAGGCACCAGTTCGGACTGGCACTGGGCACCAGAACTGGCTGGCATTAGGCACCAGTTCGGACTGGCACTGGGCAGCAGCACAGGCCACTACTGGGCACCAGTATGGCCAAGAACTGGGCATCACTAAGGACGGACATTGGCCACCAGTACAGGCCAGCACTGGGCACCAGTATGGGCAGGAGGCTCACCCCATTCCCCGGGGGCACTGCTGCCACCCCCAGCACAGGCTTGGTGCACCCACACTGGGCTGGGACCCACCCAGGGGGACATTCGGGGGGCAATACGGCACAGGGACACCCTGGCAGCCCCCCCCACAAGCCCGGCCAGGGCCCTGGGGTGCAGCTAATTAGGAGCTAATTGTGTTAAGCCAGAGCAGCACTAATGCAATTGTGGGATTAGCCGGCAGAGACGGGGTGATTTGGGGGGGCAGACACCTGGGACTTGATCCAGCTGAGCCCCCCTCAAAGTGCCAGACCGTCCCTCCTGCCCCCAGCCCCTGCCCACCCAGCCCTGCCTGCCCTGGCACCACCCCCTGCCCCCCGAGGGTTGTAATTACCCCAAAATGGGACAGGTGAGGGGTGGGGGGCACCCAGGACAACAGCACCCCAGAGTTGGTGAGACTCCACTCCCCCCCAGTACATCCCCGCTGATGGCGATTACCGAATTAACCAACTCCATCTGAGCCCGTCTGCTGCCGGGATGTGGGTCAGGGATTACCCCCCCTGTGTGCACCGCCAGCACCATCCCATCCCATCCCATCCCATCCCATCTCACTCCATCCCATCCCATCCCAGGGCGAGGAAGGAGCTTCACACAGCCGTAATAAATACAAGAAAAGTTTATTGGAAAAAAAAACCCCAACAAACAAACCAAAAAAAGAGGCGGGGAGGGGGCAGGGAGCCCCGGCTCAGGGTAATAAATAACAACCGTGCTCCTGGGGGGCACCAGCTTACAAAATATGGCTCTGGGCAGTGGGGTCCCACGGAGTCCCCAGCGAGGCTGGCGGGGGCTGCTGGGCACCCTGGGAAAGGGTTTGGGGGGCCCAGCCCCCCGGCACCTCCGGGCACCTGAGAAGGGGCTGCCCTGGGGGGCAGCTGGGGCTGCAGCGGGGTCCCAGCCCCGGGGTGGGGACGTGGGGGAGCAGCCCCATCCCCTGCCTACCTGAGAGCCGCCGGCTGCGGCTGCAGGCAGGGGCTCAGCACCATCGGGGGGCTGCGCCCGGCTCACGTCCTGTCCCCTCCCCGGGGGCGCCGGGGCTCAGGCCAGGATCTTCTGGGGGATCTCCACTGAGGCTTTGATGAAGATGGCGTTGTCCCGCACGTAGTTGCGCTTCTTGATGTCCTCGTGGGAGATGAACTTGGGGTAGCCGAAGCCCAGGGTGCTCTCGTCCAGGGAGCTGCGCGAGGCTCCCGGCTTCTGGAAGTTTTTCCAGTTGGGGTCAGGGTGGAAGGTCTCGGTGATGTGCTGGGGCTTGGAGAGCGAAGGGTCGCTCTGGTCCAGCAAGGAGAAGGTGACGCGGTAGGAGAAGGGCCACTCCAGCAGGTTGTCGTACTCGCCCGGCAGCACGCGGATGTAGACCGAGAGGTGGCTGCTCTCCCCGCTCCCGTTGCCGTTGAGGAAAGCCGAGACCTGGAGCTTGTAGCCGTACTTGTGGGTGTAGAAAGGGGGGCTGAAGAACTCGTAGTTGCTGCGGGCTTTGGCCTCCTGCAGCTTGCGGGCGTAGTCGGCGATCTTCCAGATGAGGATCCCGTCGCTGCTCACCGACAGCTCCTCCACGTCCCGCCGCAGCTCCAGGATCTCCTGCCGCTGCCGGCTCACCAGGGCGCACACCATGCCCAGGTGCACCTTGGTGCTCTCCTCCAGGTGCCGGCCCATGGCCAGCTTGGGGCACTGTGGGGACAGCGAGAGCGTCAGCAGCGGGGTGCCGGTGGCACGGGACAGTGCGGGGACGTGGGGTGGGACAGGACAGGAGAAGGATGCCACGGGGACACCATGGAGGTGCCACTGGTACGGGAGCAGGACGGCACAGGGATGCTGTGGGGACACAGGGGTGGCATGGGGATAACTGGTTGGGATGGCACGGGGACACTTGGGTGACAAAGCGACACAGGGGTGAGGCGGGGCAAGGATGGGGACGCCACGGAGCCACACGGATGCGACACGGGAAAACAGGGACACCAGAGGGGATGAGACACACGTCAGGGCAGGAGAGGTGTGGGGATGCTGTGGGCCACAGGCAGCCCAGGGTGGAGAGGGTGCAAAGATGCCAGGGTGGGATGGACACGGGGACACCATCATGGGGCTGGGCACTGACTCACCCGATGCTTGCAGCCAGCTTCCTTGAAGGGGCACAGCAGCATGGCAGTGTTGCAGCTCTCCTTGAGGTGGGTGGGCACGTCCTCCCGGGCGATGCTGGGCGTCCCGCACTGGTTGGGGCAGGGCACGGGGTACCGGGGACACTGGTACTGGTGGTTCTGAGGACAGAGAGTGGCCGTCAGCTGGAGCCAGGAGCCAGCAGGTTGGGGATCCCCGTGGGCCCCGTCTCACCTGAATGGTGTCGAAGACGAACTCCTTGGCGCAGTAGGTGCAGGGCTGGGTGCGCTTGGGGCACTCGGCCAGGGTGTGCTGGGACAGCAGGCGCCGCATCATGCGGGCCCCGCACTTGTTCTCACAGTACACGCTCTCCTGGGGACACGTGCCCTGGTGGCCCTGGGGACGGCAGCAGCATCGTCACCCTCCAGCCGCCCTCACCGGGACAGCCCTGCCAAGGGACGGGGCCATACGGCGCCCTCATCGCCTCGCTGTGCCCCCCATGGTGTCTCCCACCACCACGGCCGGGTTGTGCCCCTCACGGTGCCCCGCAGCCCGTCTAGGTCCCCACACTGCACCCCACATCACCCTCCCAAACCTGGCTGCACCCCCAGCCAGGCCATGCCCCCGCGACACCCCTGCCAGCTGCGTCTCCGCCGTGGCCATGCCCCCTGGCACGCCGTGCCCACCCCCTGTCGCTGCCCACCTCGAACGCCTCCCCGGTGAAGTCGCTGGCGCAGAACTCGCACTTGACCCGGCGCTTGGGGCAGCCGTGCTGGACGTGCTCGGGCAGGTCGCGGCGGCTCAGCTTGGCGCTGCACCGGTTGGGGCAGGGGATGACGTTGAAGCCGCAGGTGCCAAGATGGGCCTGGAGGGGGGCACAAGGACGGTGAGGGGGCAGCTGCGGGGGGCAGCCTCACCCCCTCACCTCCGTCCTGCCGGACCCTACCTGGAGGTGCTTGATGAGCCCGCTCCAGCGGCAGCCCTCCTCGCTGTGGATGCAGCGGATGGCCAGGCTCAGCACCTGCGCCTCCAGCTCCGGGTCGGGGTAGATCTGGGGAAGCAGCGTTGGGCCATCAGCATCCCGTGCCAGGCTGCGGGGCACACCCGGACCCCCCAGCCCAGCCTGGCCGGGAGCCGCAGGCACGCTGCCCGGGGCCGGATCCCCCTCGCCGGCACACGAACAAGCCTCCTTTGTAGGGAGCGGGTTTCCGTTCCCCGGCCTCGCCGCACAAAAGGCTTTTGCTTCCGCACGGGCGGCCGTGCCAGGCTGGCAGGGCTGTGCCAGGCGGGTGTGCCAGCCCTTTGGCAGGGGGCACAGGTGACGGGGACGTGCCACCCTCAGCTGGGTGCCACGTGCCAGGGCTCACCTTGGCGTAGTCCAGGGGCAGCTGGTCCTCGGGGCACTTGAAGACGCCTTCGCTGCAAGACACAGAGAAGGGGGGTCAGGCTCCCTCGGGGCTGGGGAACGCATGTCACTGGTGACAGAGCCACCGTGTCCCATGAGGTGCCCGCCGAGCCACCCCGGGACGTCAGCGCTGCCCCTCCATCGCCCAGGGCTCAGTCCAGCCTTGGCCTTCGGGGAGCCGCGGCTCTAATCTCGCTCCATCTGTCTGAGCTAGGAAATTCCCCCCCGAGACATCCCCCCCACGGGCAGCCCCCCCTGCCCCGAGTGAGGCACGGCGGCCGCGGTCCCCTGGGGCCTGGGCCAGCGGCTTCGAGCGTGGCACCATCTGGAGCCGCGGCAGCCCCCTCGCCCGGCCCGGCCCCCCGGGATTACGGCAGGGTGCCGGCGCCTGGGCCCCGGGCGCCCACAGCCCCAGGTGCTGGGGCCCAGGGAGGGTGTGTGGGGGTGGCACGCCGGCGCCAGATGTGCAGCCGGGACGGGCGGCCCTGGGACTCCTGTTCAGCAGGAAACGGCCCCGCCAGTCACCGCCCGGAGCTGGGACGGGCGACACGCGGCTCCTCCGCAGGGGTCTCCATCCCGCTGAGCCCCCAGGATGGGGTGCTCCTCCTGAGAGCTGCCCCCGAGGTGGGAAAGGCCCACCTGGGACAGGAGCCACCATCACCCCGGTCCCCACGACATCGGGCCCAGGGACAGACAAAGGTGGCACCCCACATGCCATCCCCAGTGGACGTCGGGGCAGGAGGCCGTGGGTTCTGCCCCCAGGGACACCCAGCAGGGACCCCGGGGCTCTGGTGTCCCCACGGTGCTCAGGATGCGGCGGCCAGGTCACCCTGCCCGCGCGTGGCCCCTGAGCCTCTCATCGCTGCGTGCCCTTGGCAAGCGCTGGCACGGCCTCGACTGGAGCTGCCAAGCGGACGCGAGACGGCGCGACGGGGCCAGCAGTGCCGCCCGGCGCGTGCTGGCCTGGGACACCCGGGCACGGCGCGGTGACGTCCCTTGCAGCCACCATCCCTGTGCTGGCGAGTCAAGAGACCCTCCCAAGGGGAAAAGCAGTCCCAAGCGCCGTGTTGCAGGGTGCCAGCCCCGCAGGGCATGGTCGCGTCCCGCCCTGCCACGTGCCCGCTGTGCTCGCAGCGGGTGTTTCCGTGGGAGTCAGCAGGCACCCGCCGAGATAAGCTGCTCCCGGGCACCCAGCCCTTTCCGGGGAGCCCACGGTTGGCGCTGCCCAAGGCCTGGCATTGCCCCACGCCTGGCATCGCCCCGCAGTTGGCATCGCCCCATGCCTGGCATCGCCCTGGCACCTTTCAAGAGGCAGCCGGCCCTGCCTGCACCCCATGCAGGGTGTCGGGGTGCCGGGGGCTGGCGGGGAAACGGGACGGTGACCCGAAGCCAGCGCCTAATCCCCGACAAAGCCTCCCCATTCCCCATTCCTCACGCTCGGCCGGGCAGGGAATGTGCTGAGGCAGCACCCGGGGGGACCGGCCTTGCCTCTGACCTTCACGGCGCGGCGGGGCGAGGGGGTGCGGGACCCCCAGCACCTCCTGGCACCTCCCCTGGCACAGCGGCGGGGCTGGACCGGCTCAGCCCTGGAGATCCCCGGACCTGCCCCGCTGCAAACGTCGAGGGCTCGGTGGGTGGAACCCCGATACCAGGTTGGGGGGAGCCCCAGTACCTGGTGGGGCGAACCCCGGTACCCGGTAGGGGGAACCCTGATACCTGGTGGGGGGAACCTCGGTACCCGGTAGGGGGAACCCTGATACCTGGTGGGGGGAACCCCGGTACCCGGTAGGGGGAACCTCGGTGCCCGGTGGGGGGAAACTCGATACCTGGTGGGGGGAACCCTGGTGCCCGGTTGGGGGGACCCCCGGTGCCCGGTGTCCCCGGTAGAGCCCAGGTGGCNCCCGCGCGTGGCCCCTGAGCCTCTCATCGCTGCGTGCCCTTGGCAAGCGCTGGCACGGCCTCGACTGGAGCTGCCAAGCGGACGCGAGACGGCGCGACGGGGCCAGCAGTGCCGCCCGGCGCGTGCTGCCCTGGGACACCCGGGCACGGCGCAGTGACGTCCCTTGCAGCCACCATCCCTGTGCTGGCGAGTCAAGAGACCCTCCCAAGGGGAAAACCAGTCCCAAGCACCGTGTTGCAGGGTGCCAGCCCCGCAGGGCATGGTCGCGTCCCGCCCTGCCACGTGCCCGCTGTGCTCGCAGCGGGTGTTTCCGTGGGAGTCAGCAGGCACCCGCCGAGATAAGCTGCTCCCGGGCACCCAGCCCTTTCCGGGGAGCCCACGGTTGGCGCTGCCCAAGGCCTGGCATTGCCCCACGCCTGGCATCGCCCCGCAGTTGGCATCGCCCCATGCCTGGCATCGCCCTGGCACCTTTCAAGAGGCAGCCGGCCCTGCCTGCACCCCATGCAGGGTGTCGGGGTGCCGGGGGCTGGCGGGGAAACGGGACGGTGACCCGAAGCCAGCGCCTAATCCCCGACAAAGCCTCCCCATTCCCCATTCCTCACGCTCGGCCGGGCAGGGAATGTGCTGAGGCAGCACCCGGGGGGACCGGCCTTGCCTCTGACCTTCACGGCGCGGCGGGGCGAGGGGGTGCGGGACCCCCAGCACCTCCTGGCACCTCCCCTGGCACAGCGGCGGGGCTGGACCGGCTCAGCCCTGGAGATCCCCGGACCTGCCCCGCTGCAAACGTCGAGGGCTCGGTGGGTGGAACCCCGATACCAGGTTGGGGGGAGCCCCAGTACCTGGTGGGGCGAACCCCGGTACCCGGTAGGGGGAACCCTGATACCTGGTGGGGGGAACCTCGGTACCCGGTAGGGGGAACCCTGATACCTGGTGGGGGGAACCCCGGTACCCGGTAGGGGGAACCTCGGTGCCCGGTGGGGGGAAACTCGATACCTGGTGGGGGGAACCCTGGTGCCCGGTTGGGGGGACCCCCGGTGCCCGGTGTCCCCGGTAGAGCCCAGGTGGCGGCGGGTGCGGGGCAGGTGCGGGAGGGGAGCGGAGGCGCCGCCTGGCACCGGCCCCGGGGCACGCCCGGTTTCGTAGAAACCAGCCCCGGTGGCGGCGGTGCCCGCAGGGCCCCGGGGCCGGGTAAAGGTCGCTTGGACGGGGCGAGGTGCAGAAAGAAAGCGGGGCCTCGGGGTGAGGCTCCGCAGCGCCCAACAACCCGCACCGGCGGGGCACCGACAGACAGACCCCCCACCGGCACCGGGCACGGCGGCAGCAGCCGGGGGAAGCTGCCGGTACCTGGCGGTGGGAAGGGGCCCGGTCCCCTCGCCCCCAGCGAGCACACGGGGGGGACACGATCACCCGTGAGTGCAGGACTGGCTGGACACGCACCCCCCCACACACACCCCCCCACACACACATCCCCACACATACCCCCCAATCCCGGTCGCTTCCCCCGGCACGAAGGGGTTAAGCACAAATCTTTGCAAGCGCTCGGAACTCGCCGCTCCGCGCTTCACCCCGGCCCTCCACCTCCTCCTTCTCCTCTTCCTCCTCCTCTTCCTCCTCCTCCTCCTCCCCGAGAGGGGCCACGGGCCGCTGCGCCCCGCGGGGCGGCTGTCACGGGCTGGGGGAGCCCCGCAGCCCTCCGAGGGGCACCCCCGGGGCACCCCCGCAGCCCTCCGAGGGGAACTCCGCACTCCTCAGTTCGGGGCACCCCCTCTCCGTCCCGGGGCACCCCGCACCCCTCCCTGGGTCACCCCGCACCTCGGGGCATCCCCGCACCCAGGCCGGGCTGGGAAGGGGGGTGGGTGGGAAGGGAACACTCCTGGGGGTGCGGAGCCCCAGATGGAGGTGAGGAAGGAGACACCCCCTCGTCGGGGCTCACCTGAGGAACTCCTGCAGGCAGGTGTCGCAGAAGCGGTGGCCGCAGGTGGAGACCCGCACGGGCTCCCGCATGGGCTTCCCGCACAGCGGGCACAGCACCCGGCGCCGCGGCCGCTCCAGCAGCTTGTAGTCGTAGCCCGGCATCCCTACACCGCCTCCTCCTCCTCCTCCTCCTCCTCCTCCTCCTCCTCCTCCTGCTCCGCCGTTGCCGTCCCGCTCGGCTCCTCCGCGCTCCCGGGGCCCGGCTCCGCCCGGCCGGGGTTGGACGGGGCGGTGGAACCGGCCTGAGCCCGCCCCGCACCC
>WEIS01005695.1:1556-11580 GCA_013389965.1 Todus mexicanus | reverse complement strand
CCCACACAGGCCAGACCCCCAACAGATGGGCACCCCAGTCCCCGTCCAGCTGCCCCAGGAAGCCACTGCAAGGCCTCAGGAGTGGCACGAGCAGGAGACAATGCTCAAGCAGGAGGAAATGCTCTTGAGGCTTGCCTCCTCCTCCTCCTCCTCCTCCTCCTCTCCAGCACAGCTGGCTTCTCCCAGTTATTCCTGTGTTTGCAGTGGGATTGAGAGCAGGGCGCAGCAGCAGTCTCACAATAAAGTGGGCAGAAGCCCAAGCCAGTCAAAAACGGTGTTGGCCACATGGGAGGAAACCGCAGAGCGGTGCAGAACTGCCGCCCCAAAGGTGGAGCGCTGCTCGCCCGTGCCAGCACCCTCTCCGGGCTAGATCACAGCCAGAGCTGACAGCAGCAGTGACATCACACGTGTCACCAGCTCTCGTGTTCTCTCTGGAGAACTTTCCAGGCGGATTGAGCTGCGCGAAAAGCCCAAAGTCAGATCTCAGCTTTTTGCAGAGCTCCTGATGCTTGTTGCGCCCTGGTTACTGAGGGACGCTGGAGCAGGCGAGGCTGCTGCCCTGACACTGCTGCTGCTGAATTTGTACTTCCAGGGCCGGGACAGGCAGGTCGTGGTTTCAGACTGGGCAGTGCAGAGGGACAGCGTTTGGGGCTACACAAAGCTCAGTCCCTGCACTTACAGCACTGCAGGTGGGAGCCCACAAACCAGCTGCCAGGGAGCACAGGGCAACTCTGGCAGTGGAAGGGGAGAGCAGCCTGCAGAGACAAAACCCTTTTACTCCCATGACAAATGCCCTACTTGTTCCCGAGCCTGGGGATTCGGCCGTTGCCCGTCCCCTTCACAAGGCAGAACACATCACGTGAGAGCTCAGCACTGACAGGGGAGGAACAGGAGCCACGGCTGATTCTGCTGCGCTGGGGCAGTCAGCTGGGCCTCCTCCCCTCTGGGGTGTAATTAGCCTCCTTGAAGTGGGCTGAGACTGGAATCCCTCAGCCCAGCACGAGGCCATAACCAGCCCGGCAGAGGAGGAAGAAAGGCCCCTCCAGCAGTCTGGGCCAGGCTCCCATCGTACATCCAAGGCAACGGAAGGGCAGGTCACGCCATGGGCACGTTTTAACCACGCAGTGATGCTGCCTTTGGCCCGAGCAGAGAAGAACCACAAAACCATTGCTATCTTTTCCAAACCACAATGGAAAGCCAGCAGCCAAAATGACGCCTCAAATCTCAGCTTCTATTTCAGCAGCATCAATTAGAGAGCTGCTCTTTTTGGATACTTGGTGGGCCGCCAGCACACCAGCTCCCCACCAGCCGCAGCTTGGCCAGCCCACCTGTCTGGGAGTGCGCGGGACCGTCTCTGCCGTCCCTTTCCTCCCCCAGCCCAGGGAAAGCGGCAGCGTCACGGTGCTGCACAGCAGAAAGGGAATGTTTATGGGCTTCGAGTTATTTCTATTCATCTACAGTTCTAGAGGGACTAGAATAACACAGAGCTTACGTGCCAGGGTTACTCAGTACAGCTCTGGTCACAAGCTGGCTGGGCTCTCATGGCAGGAATCACAATAGCGAAGCCTCTACTCACGCTTTACTGCCAGCAGCGTGTTCCCGTGGCAGCAGGCTACGGAGGTCACCAGGTATGGATGCGTCTCCTCCAGCTGCACTGGCCTCGGTGTTCCTGTTTCCTCGTCCTTCCGGCCCAGGCGTCCCCTGGCTCCTTTCCCCCACGTGCACACCTCGCCATCTGCAGAGGGATACAAGCGATATGACAAGTGATAGGACAAGAGGGAACAGCCTCAAGTTGCACCAGGGGAGGTTTAGGATGGACATTAGGAAAAATGTCTTCCCCAAAAAGGGTTCCCCAGGCCTGGCCCAGGCTGCCCACGGCAGGGGTGGAGTCCCCATGATCCCTGGAGGCATTTCCAAGCCGTGGAGATGTGGTGCTGAGGGACACAGGGCAGTGGTGCCCTGGAAGGGCTGGGGGAATGGGGGGACTTGATCTTAAAGGTCTCTCCCAACCATAACGATTCTATGAAATACACCTCCCTGCACACAGAGCTTCCCAGTGAACAGCCCTCCCACCTGCCCAGTACCACCCTGGGTTATATCTTGGCCGCAGCGTAGACTGCAGGCAGAGGAAAGCCAGGGCTTGCTGCAGCCCAGGACAGAGGGGCTTCAGCCTCACCTGCTCCGATGGCCACAGTGAAAGCATCACCACAAGCCACCACCGTGACCTTCATCGCCTGGAGCCCTACAACCAGGTGGGGCACGCGGCTGTTGCGGCAGGAGTTGGTGCCCAGCTGCCCGTGCTGGTTGCTCCCAAAGGTGTAACACCGGCCAGAAGCTGACAACAGAGACATGAGAAACAACCAGATGTCACTCGAGGATGCACTGAAGCCCCTGAAACTCTTTGCTCTCCTCTGTGCTGAGCATCCTGCTCCACAGAGCTCCAGCTCCCCTCACCTGTGACCGCAGCCGAGTGCGCTGTACCGATGTCAGCGCACACAATCGGCTCCCGGTTCAAGGGGGCTGACTGGGCACACAGGAACACGGTGGCCTCTTCCACCTGGTCCTCTGGGGAAGGCTCCTCTTCTGAGCTGATCCGATCTAGGCCCAGCTTGTTACACCTGCACAGGGAACAGCACAGATCAGAGATGGACAAAAAAAGCCTGACACAGACATCCCAGAGACAAATCCTGCCCTAGCAGGATGGTGCTGGGGAGGAGGATCGCAAAGAGATGTCTTCCTGGGCTGGACACGGACGGACAGGCCCAGGAGAATGTAGGCAAGCTCTGGAGCACAGCTCCTCTTACCTGTTGCTCCCACAAGCAAGAATCTGGTTGTTCACTGTGAGGACCATGGAGGAATCGATGCCGCAAACAACCTTCTGAGCCTCGTGCTCTGGTGGGACTGAGACCTGCTGGGGGCAGTTGTGGCACTCCAGGGTACCCAGCCCAAGCCGACCTGGCAGAAGGGACAGAGCTGGTCACGGCTGATGGCATCACACGTGGACAGCAGCATCGACGTAGCTGCTGCAAGATCCCAGCCTGGGACCGATAGTCACAGAAGCAGTGAAACCCAAAGCACAGGGGCCCTGGTGTGCAGCGAGGCAGCTGCAGCACT
Organism: Todus mexicanus; assembly: GCA_013389965.1. Taxonomy (NCBI): domain Eukaryota; kingdom Metazoa; phylum Chordata; class Aves; order Coraciiformes; family Todidae; genus Todus; species Todus mexicanus. The sequence continues at coordinate 8,466 of WEIS01005695.1, read as the reverse complement.
TCCACACCCACCTAGCCTGGCATAGCTGGAGAGGACTGCGGGCAAGCAGGGCCAGCGAGAGGAGTGGGAATAGGCAGTGGAAAGCACAATGTCTGCTTTGCAAAGTGAGCGTCTCTTACCATTATCCCCTCTGCCCCAGGCAAACACTTCCCGTTCGTTGGAAACTGCCAGGACGTGAGATGCGCCACAGGCCACCTGCACCATCTCGTAGCCCAGCAGGGCCTCCACGATCTTGGGCTGGCAGGAGAAGAGCAGCAGCCGTTAGCCGAGACCTCCCAGCCTGCCCGGCTGCTCCCATCCCTCCCACCCAGGCCCCCCCAGCCTCAACACAGCGCTGGCAGCATCCCAGTTTTCATCCAACACAAACAGCAGAGAGTGGGGTTTTTTTTGTTCCACACAGTCTTCAAAGAGTTTAGAGACTACGTGCACACAGCGCGGAAGATAACGCAAACATCTCTGGGGCGGAAGAAAGCAGCCAGCACAACAGTTTGGAGAGGGAATAGGTTCAGCCGAAGGGTTGGGATTCGCCCCCCTGCCCATGTGGGGAGTGCCAGGGGCTGTTAACGCCCGTCCTGAGCAGGCAGGGGCTTGGTGCAGGATGCGTTGGCTGAAAGGCTCTTGTGCAGAGTTGCTGCGAGCTATCAGCTACGTATTCGTTAGAGTATGGAAAGACCAAGATCTTCACATTTCACCCAGCCCCTGCTGTGACCTGCTGTTAGATCTGACACCTCGCCACAGCGCGCCTCGTTCTCATTATCTCCTTCAAGTGAAAAACACCATTTGTTGGGAACTGGCTGCTGCTCCCAACTGGTCTCCCCTCCCCAGCAATAAGCATTGAGCAGCTCAGCTCCGGACAGAGCAGGAAGGAACGAGCCAGCTGACCACAGCAACAAATGGCACCAGTCCCTAGGCTCGGCTGGAAGCCATCGGCTGCTGCCATATCCGAGGGCAAGCGAGGAAGAAGCTGGAAGGGAGCACTGGGCCCTCAGCCCTCGTGTTCTGAGCCAATCGGAAGCACACAGCTCTTCTTTAAATACTGGCTCTTTTGAAAAATAACTTTTCTCAGTGAACCCTGGCAGCTGCAGGCCAAGAGTGAAGCAGGCAGGTGTGTGATTGGAGGCAGCCTCCAAGCTGGGCGCCTGCCAACAGCAACCACAAGGCAGCTCTTGACTTCCCCCGCGCTCAAAGGGATCATTGTGTAGTGGGGGGAGAGAGAAACAGAGAGGCAGGTTGGGTCTTTTAAATCCCGCAGTGACAGGGAGAGGAGGGGGAGGGGGGTCAGATGCCACAGCACGCCCGGGACGCACGTCCCCGGAGCTGGGATGAGCCCTCTCACGTGGCGCAGAAGGCACGAGCCATCCTCTCCCTTGGGGGAGCAGCGCAACCCAGCACCCTCACGACGAACCTGGCTTACATCCGTGAAGTTTCCGTGCCCCAAACAGCCATTGCTGCCGCTGCCGAAAGTCATGATTATTCCCCTGTCTGGAAAAGCAGAAAGTTGTGTTACTGTGGGGCTGGCTGTGGCTCCCAGGGCAGTGTCTCTGCTTGGACCCACTCTGACTCATAACTTGCTGCAGGGGCATGAAGCCTTCGGCGAGCTTCCAGAGAGCAGCAGCCTCGATCTGCTGCGACAACTCGCCAAACAAACAGCAGATGATAGGAGAGCGCTGAGCTAACATTATTGCAGCTGTGTACGCAGGAGCTGCGAACTCCACGGTCTGTCAAGGTGCAAAATACAGAGGCGCCCACTGAGCAGCCGCCCAGCGGAGAGGTGGCAGGAAACGCCACAGGGAGGTAAGACGAATCCATGCCTACAAAGTTTGCCAGCTGCATATCTGTCATTTAGTGCCCTGATCCCCAGCAGAAGTGCAAATAGGGCTCCCAGGGGACCACTGGGAGGGTTTGGCTCCACAAACACAGCCTGGGGCTGGTGTGCGTGTTCCCCACCTAGTCAGAACACCTCCTGGCCTGTTCTAAGGGGATTTCAAACCCTGCCTTCCTGTGGCTGAGGACAACCAGCCCTGCAGGAGCTCACGCTGGCTTCTCACTGCAACACCAGTCACTGCTGGTTGCTGCTTGTGTCCGTGTCACACTCGCAAAGTACGTGACAGAGAAAGGCTGAACTTCCCAGACGCTCCTCACACTGCTGTCCCCACTGGATCTGGCTGCAGGTGGACACCAGTGCAGCCAGGACAACAAATCTGCATCCCTCCCCACAACAGACAGACCTTTGGGATCACGTTGGCCAGTGAGGCATCACAGAAGGACCACATGTGCCATCTCTGACCCGCATCTGATGTTCTGTGAGGGGCCACAGAGGTCTCTGTGTCACCCCAGCCCAGCGTGTCTCTCAGGCTCCTCCTTGAGCAGGCTCCCCAGGTAGTCAGGCCGCATTTGCAAGTTCTCTGCCATCAGAGGAGCCTGGGACTCAGTCAGGAGAAGGTAGGAGGCAGTGGCTCACCTGTGAGGCAGGCTGTGAAGAGATCACCGCAGGACACGTGTTTGATGGTCACGCCAGACTGGCCCTCCAGAAAGCGGGACACAAACTGAGGCTGGAGCTGCTCGGTGGCTCCTGGGAGAGAAGGGCCTCCCGCAGCACCCATCGGGGGAGCCTGGTGGAGAGGAGCTGTGTCAGAGCTGCGCTGGAGAACTCCTATGAGCCCTTTCCCACAGGCTTAGCGGTGTTACCCACACCCCAGACTGGACAGCGGTCCTGGGGGACGCAGTGCCAGGGTTTATACAGTGAGCAGAAACATCTCCTCCTCAGAAATCGCATATCTGAGGCTCCCACAGCCACTCCTTGCCCCAGGTTCCCCATCACTCACCTCCCACATGATAAGCCGCCCCGATTTGGTGACCCCGGCTTTCTGGGTCCTGCCAGCGGACACCTGCACCACTTCTGTGTTCAGCATGGGCAGGCGGAGGGGGGTGGTGATCCCACTCCCCCAGGTGTAGATGGATGACAGTGGAGGAGGGATTCCTGTCCTGGCTGAACCACCTCGCACACCTACGGGTCAAAGAGAAATCATCGATGCAGATATCTGACTCTTCTCCCACAGGGAAAGAAATGGCAGCGGCCAGTCTGGGTGCCGGCAGAGCTGCCCACCAGCCAGCACAGCCAGACCAGCACCAGCCCAAGGCTGGCAAGAGGCTGCTGGGGAGCTCCCAGCCAGGGCGGAGACAAGTACATGGGACCAGCTCCTTGTATTTTATCGCACAACTGAGGGAAGTGGCACCATGACAGCTCTAGCCAATTGTTCCCAGTGTCAGGTGCATTGTCCTGCCCCAGGACATCTCCTCAGCATCCTCGGATGGTTCCCAGCCTCTGCTGGGAAGAGCTTGATTCAAGGATTCAAAACTGAGAACAGGTGGGCAGATGGAGAAAGAGCATTGCTTGGTCCCCAGAGCTGAGGTCCAGGCCTCCTCCAGGCCTCAAGGAAGGTGGCAGCTCTTAACTTGCTATCTCCAGAAGCTTGAGTGCCTCTCTGATCCCCTGTGGGACAAAGGAAAGGGTCCTTCTGAATGCAGCTGTGTTAACACACTGTGCCAGAACTCACCCCTCGGCCTGGCACTGCCCACTCGTCCCCCTGTCCGGCTGTGGGTCACTGTCGGCACCGAAGCCAAGGGTTTTTCAGGCCTGCCAAACCAAAATCCAGTTCTTAACGTCAGCTCGGCCCCAGTAGTCCTGCACAGCCTGGGATCACAGAAGGTCTGAGCAGAGCTACAGCCTAAGCCATGTCTGGAAAGCTCACAGAACTGCCCTGATAGGTGATTTAAACCACCTGAGAGAGGGGAGTTGGCACAACTTCGCTTCCCCCTGAGCTCACAATTCTCTATTCAGTGCTACAGCGGTGAAAAGCCCACACCCGCCGCAGCACCTGCCGTGGCCTCGAGCCACTGGGCCAGGCTCAGCCCGCAGCAGCTGCACGTTGGGTAACGCAGGAGAGCTGCGGGCTGCAGCAGCCCCTCCCAAGGGACACGAAGGTGGTAGCATCACTCGCCTTCTCATTTTGACGCTGCCCACGTCAGTGTAGAGGTTCAGCAGTGGCCGAATGCAGATGGCCTGGGCCATGATCTCGTTCAGCTGAGGCCGCTTGGAGGGATCCAGGTTCAGCATGCTGAGGATGAGCTGGCGCAGGTCCGGGCTGTATCTGTCTGATATTGGGGCAAACGTCCCACTCATGATCTTCAACACTAAGGCAGGAAGATTCTGGAGAGAAAACAAGAGAGAGCCAAGCCATACAGCGGCTGGGCGGTCAGAGGTGAGGCTAAGGAGCGAGGAGCTCTCAGCACTGCCCTCTGCCTTCACACCTCCAGGCTCGGTGAGAAGAGTGATCCAAGCACACATTTTCACCTCTGTAAGAGGCCAGGGCTCCCTGCGCTCCATCAAAACCACATCCCTCTTACCGCAGCTTCAAAAGCCCTCTTGAGGCTGGCGAGTTCATAGAGAACGCAGCCCAAAGCCCAGATATCGCTCTTCTGGTTGTAAGGCTTCCCTTCGCAGAGCTCCGGGGAGATGTAGCACGGGGTTCCCACAACCTAGAAGAGACAAAGAAATGTACCACGATGCTGTGAAACTGGGGCAGTGAGGCGGAGAGAGAAAAGCCCAGTTCAGAGCCCAGTACACAGGCTGGCTAGAGCACCACCAACCAAAGCGTAGCAGCGCTGGGCTGTTGTTCCCTGGTGTCAACATCTGCCTGATAATCTCAGCAAAAAACACAAGGATTTTTCTGGTGACCTCCCCTGCACATAGAGATTACCTCTAATTTTGTTCCTATCCACTTGAGAGAACCAGAGCCCAAAGCAACGAGCGTGACAGAAACGTCCAGTCGGATTAGACCAGGTGGGGAATGATCCTTGAGTCTCAAGAGGAGAAAGGAGATTAAGACAAGGCAGGACAGCGGGGCACAGGCAGGAGTGTGGCTGCCAAGTATGTGTCAGACAAGCCTGCAAACACCACCCCTCCCACTGTGACAGCGGGAGGAACTCTGTCTACCCTCACCAGCGGGCCCAGACACCTCATCCTCTGCCAGGCTTTGGCAGGCAGGTCTTTCTCACCTCTCTGCAGCCCACAGAGCTGCAGCAAACTTGGGCGTGAGAAGACATCAGCCTGTGTAAACTCCAAGTAGGAAAGTCACACCGTGGCACACGGATGTGGTTTGCTGCGACTACACTACATCCAACCTCGCTGCAGCTTCCAAGAGACCAAGACCAAGGTGGCCGGGAGCTCTCCTGCAAAGCCAGGCTGCTCACCGTGTAGGCTTTACTCTTGCTGCTCAAGATTTTGGAGATGCCAAAGTCTCCGATCTTTACAATCATGCGATGTTTGTCCAAGAGGATGTTCTGAGTCTTCAGGTCGCGGTGGAGGATCTGCTTGGTGTGCACGTGGTGGAGAGCCAGGAGGATCTGCACGAAGAAGTGCAGGATGGTGTCTTCATCCAGCAAAGAGTTACAGCGTTTGTGGATAAACTCGGCTAGAGTGCCCCCTGCGAAGGACAACAAAGGGTTATGGGCAGGGGTGGCTGCACAGGGCAGCGCAAACCTGGCCTAGAGCCGGGGGAATTCAGCCACGGCATCTTAACGAGCCAAGCGTGTGGAAAAAAGCATGTCCTGGTGGGACAAACAGCACGTCCTTCAAAGCTCCCGAGACCATGTGGAGAACAATGGCAACACGGTGGGATGAAGAAACAGCGAGTGAGAAGTTACTGTTGACATATAATCAAAGGCAGCAGGAAAAGAAATGCTAAAATTACAGCTCTGGGAAGAGGAACATAAACCTCGACAGCAGAACAAGACGAGCCTGTTCTGCAAATGAGAATTCTTGCAGTCCGAGAGGCCGCGTGGCACTGAGGGGCCCCTGCTGAGAAGAGGAGGTCCAGACTCAGTCACGGCTCACATACGACTCGTAACAAACCCTCATGCAACTGTTGATTTCATCTCAAACTCCACAGCAAATCTTGTTAGAGATCACACCTTCCTGCACAGAGCTCTGGGACCACGGCGTGGCCGAGAGCTGACCCAGGGAAACCTACACCAAGGGCAGATGGAAGCACACTGAGCAGTGACAGAGGCGTCAGAAATCTCTTTGGATATGATTAGCAGGCATAAGGCCCAGAATCGTAGAATCACAGAAGGGTTGAGGTTGGAAGGGACATCGGGAGGTCATCTCACGCAACCCTCTGCTCAAACCGGGCTACCGACAGCTAGCTGCCCAGGACTGTGACCTGTCTTTTGAACACCTCCAAGAATGGTGATTCTATAATCTCTCTGAGCAACCTGTGCCAGCACTCGGTCACTCGGCTCAGGGTCATCTTAGCGTCCACCAGGACCCCCAGATCATTTTCTACAAGAATGTCTGTTAAGAGCGACACGTTTGGACTCCTTGTGGGTACAAAGCACAGGAACTTTACAAGGAGCACAACACGGGCCTACGGCACTTGAAGCCAAGTTGAGCCGAGGGCTTGACATCCCCTGGACCTGCCGAGGAACCAGGCGCTGGGGGAAGATCAGGGCCCACCTGGGGCGTACTCCATGGCGATCATGAGCGCCTTGTCCTCCAGGAAGTTCTCGTAGTACTCGATGACGTTGGGGTGGCTGAGCAGCTTGAGGACCTGGCACTCGTTCTGCGCCGCCAGCCGCTCATCCTTGCTCATCTGCTCCACCGGGATCTGCTTCAGGATCACCAGCTTCTGGTCGGCCTTGCGCAGGCACAAGTGCACGATGCTGCGGGGACGGGGTCTCAGCGCGGGGACAGGGCCCGGACACCCCCCTGGGGTGGCCCCTGCACCCCCCGTCACCATGGTAACAGCTCCTGCATCTCCCCCCCCCGCTTCCCTGGGTGTCACCTCCCCGGTGCCATGTCACCCCATCGCCATGGCAACAGCCAGGGCCTGGCCACCACCCCGCCCCC
>WEIS01005691.1:6954-17781 GCA_013389965.1 Todus mexicanus | reverse complement strand
CACACATCTGCAATCTTTATGAATAAGCTAGTGATAAGGATGTTTCCAGCAAATGATTAAGATATCTTGCTTGATTTGTTGTATTTGAGGAGATGTGTATGCTTTCAGAAACAAGTGGAAATACACCTTTTTTCTCCAATTGGTGAAATTTAATATTTTTCCCCCCATTCATCTGAAATTTCTTTTGACATAAAAGGAGCTTTTGTGGCTCTCTGTAGATTGTGAAGGGTAGCGTGAATTGAAATGGATAATATATTCCAAGAAGCAAGTAGCATTCTGAAAGGTGTGCGCATACTGCAAGTAACAAAGGATATGAGGCTCTCCCAAGAAGATGTCAGCCCTGCACAGCTCTTTATCCATTTAATCAGTAATGGAAATGGTCCCAGTGCTAGAAGGGAGGATCTGTTTAATTTTTACTGCAATTTTTGGCACTGTTGCTCTAATGTGAGCTTGGATTACCTCTTGACCCAACCCCAGGATGTCTGTTCTCATCAGCTGGAGAAAAAAATAAACACGAAGAACATCTACATGTTGGGAGTATCAAATACAAGAGCAGTTTAAAATAAATGCAGTTCTGACAAAAGTGGCTCAAGTATCATACATCAAACACTTGTTACCTCTCTTGGCCTTAGTGATTGCACGTGACTAAGAAAGAGTGAGTGATAAAATCTGAAGAAAGATGAAACCAATCTGGGCCTTTTTAAAGATCATCAATCATTCTGTGCAGCCATGATATTATTAGTTCCAGTAAGCCTTGTTCTCCCATTTTATGGACATCATAAACCCCCCACCCCTAGACCAATGCTACCATGGGAAATCATTTTTATGGGCAGCATCTTAGTATGGACCAATCAGATCTAATCACATAACAAGCTACTGAATTATTCAACGTTCTCCCTAATTTTGCATTCTTCCTGCACTTTGCTGTCACTGCAGGGTTTTAAAAGTATGTGTTTTTACAATATTTATTAAGAAGATAACCATACATAGGAATTTTGCTTTCTCTATGTCTTTCAATAATCATTTGTTCCTTTAGATTCTTGCAGTATATACATTGTTATATAGAGAGTATTTTTTTTCTGAAAGGAATAGTGAACCGCAGCGTGGAACTCAGCTTTAAACTCTTTCAGCTTCTAAAATGCAGAATGTAAAGACAACAATGGTGAAACAATTGTGTTCAAACATAAAATATTCAGATTTACTGCGCAAACTGAAAGCAGCACGTCTCTTAGCTGTTGCTATGAATACAGGGCTCACATTGTATATGAAAATATTTCAGTTTTAATTGCAAATCTGTGCAGAGATGATTTGGGGTCTGTAATTAGCACATAAATTCCAGACTTTGTGACTGCTGTGAAAACACACATTATTTATGGAACTATTATCTAAATATAATTCAGTGTTTTTTGCTTTCAACAACTACTGTAGAAGTCTGATTTAATAAAATGCAAAAAATTTCCTGTCTCTTGCACTTCTGTTTACATTATGAAGCATTCATTCACCTGCACTGCCATTTCCCACTCAATGTGCAGTGGACTTTGCTTTTCAGTGGCTCCATACTTCACTCACACCTCAGGGAGGTTTCTTCACAACCATAAAGTGCCAGGCACTTAATTTGTTTAAAATGAAAGCTTGGATTATGCAAATAGCTCTGAACTGCATGAACAGAGTGAGTTTATGTGACCTCCATCCTCACTCTTTTCATCCGGGCTAGAAGTCGGAATAGATAGGAGCTCTGTCTGAACTGGTTTTAAGCTACCGTATGCAGATTTCCAGTCATCCGGAGAGGGTTACTGGAAGGACAAAGTGGTCTCTTGTTCCCACCCACTTACTGTAAACTGCAGGGTCAGCCACTTCTAGCTCCCATCAATGTACGGGACAACTGACACAAAATTCTTCTCCTTACCAGCAACACCATGCATTTTCAAAGCACCACTTATTTTATGACAGTAATTTTTGAGACTCTCTTCTGTTCTAGAGTTTAAAAGCATGTTTTCAGGTTGTATGAAACTGGGTAATTCGCTTGCCAGTTTCATGCTTGTCTCTAGGCTAAGGTCTGGAGCTGCTGGTGAAAGGACTGGGTCCCACATGTGCACAAATAATGCAATGGCAGGTTAAATAATAAAACAGAGCTTGCAACAGCAACAACAAACATCTATAATACAGACTTGATTTATATCAGAATGTGACACACATGACACTTTCTCGCTTTTCCCTTTTTCTCCCCATATTCTTGGCTTGCTCTGTATATTCAAAGTTTGCACAGGTTTGCTACCTTTGAAGGAAATCCCTGCCCTTCTCTCCCTCTACATTCCAACTGTGAGACAACGTTGTTGTCTCCAGTTGCTCTGGTGTCTCTGTGCAGTGGCAACCTCAACAGCTATCGCAATAATGATTGCAATACTTATTGGTAGAATTGCCTTGACTCTTCCAGGGCTACCTCCCCTTGCACCAAAATCTGTGGCTGTGGGAAGAGAGTGGAAGGGCTGGACACCGCCTCAGTGCCAGAAATCTGCAATTTTTTGTGCATGAGGCTACTAGGATTTGCTAGACCTGTGGGAGGTGCCTCCCCGTCTGTCTGCCTGGCTGCTGGTGATGGAGGCAGGCAGGATCCATGCATGGTGCACCTCGCAGCCCGGCCCCCGGGTGTGAATTTCGATTTGAACAGCGATATCAATGTCATGGCGCACACGCTCCGGGAAGGGAGTTATGAAGAGTAATTGAGAGATTCAGTGTGAAGCCACTGAAAGCTGTAATTTAAAGTTCCAGTACTACTATTACCATTAAAATTTAAAGTGACAGAGGCTCAATTATGAACTGTTATTTTCTTACATAAAATTTCTTTTTTTTTTTGTCCTCTGCAAAGCACTCGTATCAGCCTAGCTGTTGCAGTCAACAGGACCTGTCTTCGTGGCTTCTGGTGTCAGTAAAATACTAAGCCCCTGCCAAGGATCAGATCAAAAGGACAGTGAGGCTGGAAGCTTTGCAGGGTATGGCAGAGCAGGATGGTCTGCGGAGAGGCCTGTAAGGGTTCCAGTCTGCTCTCCTGGAAAAATTAGGCACAACTTTAGCATCTGAAGGAGACTCCAGCCCTGCTGTCATAAACTGGAAATGGCATTCAGGGACAGAGGAGATGCTGAGTATGTTTTTAGCAAGGAAAAAAAGAATGATTGAGACTGGAGATTTTCTGACACACAAGTGGGTTAGCAATTATTATCGCTTCCTTCACTCCTTCACAATTCTAATGCATATAATTGCTGGTTGTTTACATGAGAAACTGTACCATGTAGTACAGCTTGTTAGACAGTCTATTCAAATAATAAGAAATATTCTCCTGGATATTTACTTGGTTGGTGCCACATCTAGATTAACTTCAGATGAACAGGTTAAACTGTCTTCAGAACAGCAGTGGGACAGTTGGCAGGAAAGCTAAAGGACCCAAGTGCTTGCAGTGGTCTCACAACATTGGTATATATTTTTTTAATGCCTGACATGATGAGACGCTGTCATGGAATGAGTGGTTTAGATTGCTTAAAGAATCACCATCAATAGTGTTAACAAAAGTAGATTCAGTATGATATTGTAAAAGTATGACTTAGCAAAGTTTGATGGCAAGGTTCACAAGGTTCTCTCTACTACTTACTATGTGGAAATCAGGATTTGAAACAAATTAGTGGTAGGATTCACAAGGACCTGAACTTTCCTATGAGAAAGGAGGTACTGCTTCCTGTGAACATGGAAAGTTTTAACATAGAACGTCTTTGAAAAGTCGCAGAGCTCTGCTACCTTTCACAAAGAGACTTCCAAAAATGAGAGTGGCATTTGGCTCACAGGTAGCAGAAACTTAATCTAAGAATTTGGGCAAGTAGAGCTGTGCCAAGAACATCAGACAGACCATCCTATGTATGTGCAGGCACAATTCAGATGAATCAATTTGATTTTTTCCCCCCACTTTATTATCAATATAAACACATTTTATTTTCAGATGCAGAATAATAAACCCAGTGTTTTCAGGTGAGATTATTGACACACAAATAATCTGTCCAGTCACTATTAAATACCCAGGCAGAAAGGAAAACAGAACACTTTTTGAAAACCTGACAGAAACAATTATTTCTCCTTAAGAGTGATATCAGTGTATTACGTTATTTTCCTATCCACCTGTCAAGCAACTGCCCACAAGGCCATGATATACCATTCTCACCTTCAGAGATGCTTCTAAACAGAAGCATATGAGATGTTTTCCGTGCATTGGTCATCATCAGCTTGAATTTTGTTTTTAATTTCCACATTTAACCAGAATGGGAGTGATCTGAAGAAAATATCTGAGAAATCCCTCAGATCACGCTACAGAGGTTTCACCAAGAGTGGTATAATGTAGAAGCAGAAAGATGTTCTCTTTGGAAGCACCTCTGGGGAAGCTGAAAGTAATTACAAGAGCAGAAGACAGGAATACACCCATTAATGTGCAGAATAAACTCTGTCCCATAGTCAGGAGTATCCATATTACAAAACAAAGCCACAGAAATAAGCAGGAAGATAGTCTGGTGCTGTGTTGGATCTTTACCCTGACTACTCCCCAGAGCAGAAATTAAAGCCATGAGTGAAACAGCTTTTCAATTATGGACTGTGGATCATTGTTGGTGGTTGCTTTCTGCAATACTGGCAATCTCAGCATTGGAGATAAATACTTGAAAGGGGACACTGTGTATCAGCCACAGGACAACATCCCTCTGTGCTAGGACCAAAACATCTCTTCTTCATGTCCAGGAACTTACAACACAGTGAGTTAACTGGAGAAACTTCCCTGTCCTGTTAAGGTCATTCTACCAGTGGCGCTGAGCCCTGGAGGTAAAATTTTGTCCCTTGTGTCACTCCAGCAATATCCTTGCACTCTTATAATCACATACTTGGTTTTGAGTTTGATCTGGCCAGGACTGGCCCTGAACTTGAAGCAAAGCATTACCCTGTAGAATCACCAAAGCTGCACCTCCCATTACCATCCTCACAGCTGGGTGAATATGGGGCCAAGTGACCTCTCATCCAGGGCTTTCCTGAAAAGACCATAAAGACTGATCCCAAAGAAAGCTAATTAGCATTGGCCAAGTGAATGCTGGTGAAATCATTCAAGGATGGACACATGCTCAGTACAGATGGACAAGGCTGTGATCTGCTACCAGACTGAAAAAGAAAAAAATATGTTCTGCACTGTAGACACTCCTCACCTGTTTTAATTTTTAATAGAAATGTTCCTTTTTAAGTAGCAGGAGCAATACAAGTTTAATGTGAGCTCAGAGGACCGTGCAACACAAGCATAATTGACTTGCTACCATTACTTGCTAGATATTTTTTCCTTTCCCCTCCTTAAGTCTTAATGTTTCCTAAGTTCTTAATGGAAACAGAACACGTTGGAGAGCCAGCATTTGACACAGAGCTTACAACCTCGTAGTCAATATTGAAATTGGATTTGAATTACTGTGTAAGTAATTACCAACAAGAACACTGGAGTAAAAGTGCCATGGAAAGACATAAAGCACCTGCAGGTCATCGACAAACGAAACTAAAAATAATAATGTTTACAAAGGTCAAAGGTTTACATTTTTAATTATTATTGTTTCAGGGAAAAGAGACTACTTTGTACATGTGTGGGTTCCATCTGTAAAATTTGAGTTTGTCTTATATGGACATTTGGTATCTTTCCACAAAGCAGTGTCACAACCAAAAAGCCGAACAGATACACAATATTTACAATGAACATTTGAACTGTTGGCCTGATACTATCACTCTTTTTAACCGCAAAGTAGCCCAGTGTTTAAGTAACCTTACTTTCATCTCTTCTGTCTCTGCTTGTGCTACATTACCCCATCTACAATAAACAATGAAGGAAGTTGTAATGTCCTGATGAGTGACTATAACCTGTCCTCTCCTTAATGACAGGTTTGTGCAGTTCATCAAAACTCATAATCTGAACAGGTAAGATTGAATTCAGTGGCTGCCGAGTTGGACATACTCTGAGCTGAAATAAAAACAGTGACCTGTCTGTGCTTATTAGGAGCTTCCTAATAGGAGAATTAGTTTCGTACTGAAAGGCAGTTTTACTGTCATCTATAGTGTTTTCTGGAAGTGAAAAGTGTAAAAATGAGTGAGAAACAATATTTGTTCTATTGACCAGAAAACCCCCCAACTCTCATAATACTACTTTAGTTGGACATAGAACATCACTACCTAAAATCGTGGAGGCAGTCCTGGTATTAGGGGGCAGTTTAGAGGAAATGAAGTCATCACATCCTCACCCAGGACTGCTAACAATGCTATGGATTGCACACTAAGCTCCCGACTAGAGTGATGTTTCTGTTAAAAAGTTCAGGATTGTCAGCTGGGATATAACTTGAAGTTCCCAGTTAGATTTCAGAGTAGACAACATGCAGGGCAGAACCAGAGCTCCACCAGTCTCCGAGAGCTTTTTTGTTTCTCTTCCTTACCAAAGACCTTAGTAAAAAGCAAGCTAGAATGAAATGAATATTTTTACATGTTTTTGCAGAGAAGCATGTCTTCACAGCTGTTTCCTCATCCTGCAAACAGGTCTGTCTAAATGCATGTGGACAGTATAACTCAATGTCTTCTGAGCATTGCTCCCTGCCCATAGCAGCATGAAGTGGAAACGGAAGGGGATCTCTTTAGCTGCAATCTGGACCCGTGGTTCTGTTTGTAGCTTTAGCAACAACTTTTCATTATTTTTGGTAATGATATTTGCTTTTTCTGCATGTCAGTGTGTTCACCTCAAAACACGTATAACATCACTTTTCCATTGCATAGTGAGGTCAGGAGTCTTGAATTATGCAAGCAAAGTATTTTGAGATTCTTATAGGATAGCAAGTATAGAAAAGGAAAACTATAATTGGAGATCATCTGGCAAGTAACACCAGCTTATGGTACCACCACCTTAGTGTGGTGCCATCGCCTCACAGTGTACCCTTTTCCCCTTTCCATTAGTTCAGACTTGTCACGGTTTGGGGTCAGGGCACCCCCAAATAGGCAACAGAACGCTCTCTCCTCCTCCCCACCCAAAAGGAAAGAAAGGAAATAAAGGAGAGAGACTTATCGATTAGGAAAGGAAACTAGAACGGCTTTACTAAAACATGAAAATAATAATAAATAACAGTAATAATAATAGGTAAATACACACAAATATGTACGAACCCAGTATCGAACCCAACCCCCCAGATGGTAAATGCATCACCGTCCACTGATGCTGTGGAAGGGCCCAGCAGCAGACAGGAACCGGGAGCTGGATTCAGGGATACAGCCTGAAGCCTGGGACCCAGCCAAGGCCTGAGCCTGGGGCTGAGACCGGGCTGGAGGCCCCCAGGGCAAAAGCTGAAGTTGCCAAGGCCAAACCAAGTGAGGAGAAGTCCTGAAGCCGAGAGAGCAGCTTGATCTCCGGGAAAACCCAAAGATGGCGAAAAGGCCAGGAGAGAAGGGACAAGAGACAGAGAGACCCCGAGCTTTATACTGAATATGACGTATATGGATATGGAATACCTTGTTGGCTATTTGGGGTCACCTGTCCTGGTTGCTCCTCCCTGAGGGTACAGCCTTCTCTTTCCTGCACCCCCCGTGTGGTACATGAAGTCTATCAATGACCTTGATTTACATTCCAAGTAACTATAAACATGGAGTGCTATCACTGTTAGAAGCAGGCTCTGTCTGGTAAACATGCTGCTAACTTCAGACAGGCTTAGCTGAGAAGTAAAAGCCATAGAACAGAATTTCTGTTCTAACCCAAACCAGGACAAGACTTTACAAAGATATTATTTGCACAGATGCAGTGGTGAACGTTGCCCTCAGAACTGTCTCTGAGACAAAGGAAATTGTTTTCTTGTGAAGAAAGCTCATTAACATTCTAAGCAGTGATGGAATCAGCACTTGGGGTAACTCCAAAACCACCTACTCAAACTGGTGAGGAAGAGAGTTAGAGACAGATCCTGGTGGCAGGATTAATATTTCCTCTGGCTTGGCTCTTGTGATTTGTGTTCACAGCTATTGAAAGCAAAAGAAAGGTTTCAAAGCTGTGTTTGTATTCCCCAGCAGAGCTGTTTGTGATTTCCATTTTGTAGGAGATTTTCATTTCTCTTTTATCCATTACTAGGCAGACAAAAACCAGACTATTTCTACTAACTCTTATTCCCCTCTGTTGACATCACCACCAGATATAAATTTGGGAAAGCTTGCAGCATTCGGTTCAATTAATGTGCTGGTGTTGCCCCTGGACTGAAGAACGTGTGTAACTGCATGGGTTTGCTGCTCAGCGTACCTTCTGCAAAGGAAATGGAGAGCAGAAGGTAAGGAAATTTTTAACCTGTTCATCTGCTTTCCTTTACCTGACTAGCACCTTTTCTGCCAGATAAATAGGAAACTAGGATGCATGCCAGTTAACACCTTTGTGTACAATAAAATGCCTGTATATGTGAGATAAGCAAGCGGACATTGCTCTGAGGTTCTGAGTTTATGTTTTGTTTATGCTACTTTTTGGTCCTATTACTCCCTTCATTCTTTAATCTGTGCAAACACATTTCACATGGAGGATATTCACTCAGCCAGACTTCCAGTGCACAGGGTGTGGGAGAGAATGAAGGAACCATCATTAAAACACCTTTCACTTAACCATGTCTACATCAGGAGTACCTTGTTAGGCATGCTGATGGCAAAATTGTCAGGAGCTAAAGGAGCTTACATGAATCCACTTCAGTTTGGCTCTAATTACCAAGAATCAAGCATATGTTTAAGACTGTCTTTACTGGGAAAAGTCCTCACTTAAACCTATTTGAGAAAAGATGCAAGACATCCTTTTACATATAAGCATACGTTATTACCGATAAGCAGACTTTGCATTTTGTAAATTTATTTTCTATCAACTGTGAGAAAGAAGTGCATGTTGCTGTATGACTTTCATTTTATCCCCAGTATCATACCCTCCACTTCCCCAGGTAGTTTAGACTGCTTTTGTAGGTGTATGATTGGGCACTATCGGCATTGATATTTTCCTTAATGATGAGGCTGCTCTAATGAGCCCAAATTACATGAGTTACAGTTCCTGGCTACTAGGTTCACGGGGGCATTGCTTCCCATGCCAGCGCTACCTGTGCATGGCTCTCACTGGAGGCAGCAAGAAGTATCCCAGGGTCTCTGAACAGAGAACCAGGAATGGGACCACCTTCATGCAGTGTAATCTGGGGTGGCCTGACCTGAATTCTCGGTGCAGACCTAGCCATATTGATTTGTAGGATCAGACCCTTGATGTAAAGCAATGGTGGAAATCTTGAGGTAGGTTAAACTGTCATATACAGTGGTGTGTTGACATGTCTGTCCTTGGATGTCCAGGTGAAAGCATGGATGTTCCTCAGTCAGTTTGAGGACTGTAATCACACATGGCAAGATGGACAGATGATGCGGGAAAGAAAAGAAAAACTCTCCTTCATCCCTCACTCTCTCAACCCACCACTCTGCATAACCTCTTGCAGCTTGAAGCAAGAAAAGAAAGTCAGCATTTCTCACCCTCCAACAGCTTTGACATGACAGGTATGGTATTTTCTTACCCACAGAATTGCCAAGGAAATCCGCCCTAGCAAAAGTACGAAAGTTTTCGGTATAAGGAGGTGGGGTGCAAAAACTGGCTTGTAGGCAAAGGTTGAAGTGACTCAATCTGAAACAAACTGTAAAGCAATCACTGTTAGGGAAAAAAAAAAAAAGGAAAAAGATCATGCTGACATTTAAAGGCTGCACTGATAGTATCTGCCCCTTCCCAGGCTGACACAAGCAGCCTTGATTTGATTCCCAAATGTTTTAGGGGTTTGATTTTTGATTATTTAACTATTTTTGGTGATATTTAGGATATCCTTTATTTGTAGGTGGGGGGCAGAGGGACAGATTACCTTAACTTCAGTTGTTGATGCAGAGAAATAATTGCCACCCCAGAAAGGCAATTACATATGCCATTGTTTATACACATAATAGGCCTGGAAAAGCATGTTCTGCAGACAGGAAAAAAAAAAGAAGAAAATCTTGCTTTCACATCAGGGCGGAACACTATGTAAAGTGACAGATTGCCACAAATAGCATTCAAACCCTTGCACTTTAGTGGTTGATTTTTCTACTCAGAAAGAGAGACTATGGAATAGGATGGAGAGAAAAAAAGAAGACAATTTTGTTCAGCAGCTGGAGTAACATATCCAGTGGTTTTAACCCTCCTGATTGCTGCTAAATGAACCTAATCTTTAAGAAGTTGTTTTTAAAGTCACTGCCTCAAAGGGACATTTTCTGTTGTTGTTGTTGTGTGCAAATACCACTTCTCCTAAAGTGGCCTTAATTTGAGTTGCTTTGAAAGCAGACCAAATAATCTGGTAGAATATGGTATGGCATGATGCACCTCCTCTTTGTGCCTTTATTACCACGTAGAAAGTGAATTTAGGTCACTAAAGGGCAGCTAAACTCTCTTTTTTCCCCTCCCATCATAATATATCTAACAACAAAAGAACAAAACAAAGTGTGCTGTGATGTCAAACCCATTTAATTTATATTTTTTTAAAGGCAAAATATATATTTTTTCAAAATACTGGAAGTATCAGGGTTGAACAAAGGAAAAAAATACATATGTATTTCAATATTGAACCAAGCATTGTTAGATGCTGGAGCAATTCATAGCAGGTCCATTCTCTGCTGCAGTGTCCAGCAAATTGCATGACCTGCTTGTTAGGCTTGACAACAGTGTTTTACCTAACAAAGGCCTCAACAGCTCAGAGCAGCAGAGGAATGTCAAAATGAGCACAT
>WEIS01005688.1:0-30135 GCA_013389965.1 Todus mexicanus | reverse complement strand
GGAAGGACATTAAAAAATTGAGTCATGATAGTGGCCAGAAGAAGGGGGTACTTCGTGGATAATGACACCTGGAAGGCTTTGTAGGCAAGCGATGAGTGGCAGAGTGTCACTGAACACACTAACCTACCCCAAATTGCAGAGCGAGTGGAGACCGGGGGATTTCCCTTGGATTCCTTTAAACTTGGCTGCTAGGAATGTTTTTTTAAACGTAGTTAGGCACATAAAGATGCAAATAAGCACCCAGTAGGGTTTTTAAAAGCACATAATCCCCAGCAATTTTGTGGGAGGAAGGTGCCTGAATATAGATAAGAATCTGGCTTTGGGTTCCCAGGCATTTACAAAATAAATCCCAATAGATACCTGCCTACTCTGTTAGACACCTACATAGATTTTTCTTCCCTGGAACCAGTTTAAACATGAGCCTCTGCTAGTCCACAGAGATGCTGTCTGGGTTTCTCAAGGACTCCTGGCAGGCAGCAGCAGCAAAAACCTTCAAGTTTCTGTAAAGCAGCGTTCCCTGCGATTGCTCCAAGGAGTGTGTCTCTGCTGAAGGCATCACGACTGACTGGTACAGTAACAGCTGAAAGTTCTGGCATTGTAATAGTCAAATTGTATGCAAAATGCATGCATAGTCATTAGTAATTAATTAATCTAAATAATTGACTCTTTCAGGAGAATGTCTGATCTGCCTCTTCTGCAACTGCTTCATTTGCCGATCCATTGTTTCGTGGACGGATATTAGAAATATTTGTGAGATGCACAAAATGTTTAGCGTTGGAGCATTGAGGGGGTAAATATGCCTTTTCTTAATCCAAATACTCCAGAAGCAATTAATTAACACCATAGCCTCAAAGAAGAGAGCTGTTCATAAATCATTGTCATTAAACCAACCTGCTCTGGTTTCTGATAGCTCATAGTCTGACTTGCACAGCCTTAGATGAGTCTTCCAGCCCCCTGTATGATCAAAGAAGGAGCTTAATAAATATCTTCTGTTGCAAATGCAATGATCCCTAGCACAACCCTTCCAAGTATTATGGGGAGCAACATCAAGCAAGGAAATAATCACAGGTCCAGGTTAGTCTGCAGTGGGAAGAGTTTAGAACTCGTGGTTATTAAAAACAACAAAAAAAGGAAGAATATCTTCTTTCAAGCAAACAACTCCCTGCAAAGGAGGATGCTGCAATTTCTGAAGAGCTTAAATGTGTATTTTAAAATCAGATTTGGGAATCCAGCCATCTGTCCAAATATTGAAATTCATCAGCCGTTTCAAGTGGGAGTTCGTCAAACAAAAACATCCGAGGGAGCTCCCATGCCTGCTGTGTTACTGGGCTTGGGCTACAGCCAAACACCATTGACACAGTTTTCTTGCTCTTGCATCTTAAGTTGTTTGGGGTTTTTTTGACTGCAAATCATCTCAGGGTGTGACCAAACTATAACTGCCAGTTTGGTGCGATCACGTATCATGTGAAACTACTACAGGTGATAACAAGGTTGTGGATGGAAAACAAAGGCAAAATATTCCCAGGTCACACAGAGGAGGCTCATTGCTCTTTTCCATATCCCTCAACGAAGGGCTGAAGAAGCTCGAAAGTACTGCGGCACTTGCAAGGCACACGGAGATGATTTGCTCTGCACCACTTCATTGTGCTTTCTTTCATAACATTGCTAGAAAAGCTTTTTTTTTATTTCTTCTTTTTTCCAAGTATTACTGTTATTTCAAGGTGAGGAAAATAATTAAACGAGGCTAGGGAGAAAAAGTCAGCACAGACACCTTTGTGTGAGGGCTCAGCAGTGTGGAGAACAAAACACTTTCAGTTGCTACACCTTACCATCAGCTTTTAGAAAACATGTTTCTGCTCTGCAAAGGTCACTTCCTTCTCAGCTGGATCCAAGTTTTCAAAGCCATAAATGCTGTTTGTGCTGATTACCACAGGCTTTGACCCAGAAACTGGGCAATTATTTTTACAGACTGGTCCAAATAGGCAGTTTTCAGGGATTGCAGGAGACAAAGGGAGCCCAGGCCAGAAGGAGCATGGGTGGAGATGCCTATTGCCATTGTCATGAAGGGACTGATACAGCCCAGGCTAAGGAATGCTGGCTGAGCAGCTAAAGTGTGAAACTACAGCTCTAGATGAAGCATGTGTCCTGCTGCACCCGGCAGAAGGCAAGGGATGAATAAGGTCAAGGCCTGACAGGACACAGCTTTTGCAGGAGATCAGATTTCATCCAGGCCTAAAGCCCATCTTCCTTCTTTCCTGGGACTGTCAGCCCTCCAGGACCCTTCACAAGGCTGTGTCCCAGGCCCTGGCGTTGCGTGAAGTGGGGGGGTAAATTTAGTAAGAGACAAAGCCCCTTGCATTCTAGCCAGTCCTCAGAGGGTAGAGGGACTAGGGGCAGCTGGACTTATCTCTTAATCGTTATGCCAATTAAGAAGTGCTGCTATAGGCCCAACACCAGATCTGCAGCCTGTGTGTTGTAGGCCCGGTTCTCTTTTGGGAGCAGTTGGATGTGTAAATAGCACATTTTAAGTGTTGCTACAGGCCCAACACCAGATTCGCAAACAGCCCTTACGTTGTAGGCCCAGTTTCCTTCTAAGGGAAGAGTTGGATGCACAAATAGCACATTTTTGACTATAGGTCTGGCACCTGCTGTTGTAGGCCCAGTTCCCTTTTACGGGAGCAGTTGGATGCACAAATAGCACATTTTAAGTGTTGCTATAGGCCCAACACCAGATTCGCAAACAGCCCAACAAGAAGCAGTCAGATATACGAATCATACAATTTGTTTACACTTGCAATATATACAGATTCTTTGAGATTGCCAGTAATAAATACACTAGCTACAGAAAACCAAAATACAGCTAAAGAAAATACATACAAATATACACTCAGAGTAGCCAAGGTGCAAAATCTTACCAAAAGGCATCCCTTCTGGGACGGGTGAGGAGGACAAACCCATCAGTCTGTCCATATGATTTGGTGTTGAATTCTCGTCCACAAAATAGGTCCAAAATAGAACTAATATTTATAATTCTGGTGTCTGTTAATGTGTAAAGTGTGGAGCTGGGATTGTAGTCAAATTATTAAGTGGCTTAGCAGTTGCACAAACACTTCTTGATGGGCCATATAGCCCTGATGGTCTTCTGCCAGTAACAGGCTATTGTTTCCTATCCTCTACTGGGAACAGTTCACTGCTGTGATAACAGGGAGCCAGTATCACGCCTGGCCCATCACATCAGTGTCAATATAAAACTGATCACCGGGCCTTTGCCCAGCCTCAGCATTTTCCTGAACACTAGATGTTTATCAGCAGCGATGGGTTTCAATGGTTTGTGCATTGCTGTTTCCCACACCTGGTGTAGAAAGGTTTGTCAGAGGCCAACGAGATCTGCATCTGCCTCATACTCTCCAGCCATGGGACCTCAGGAACAAACTGCAATAAGGAGGTTCTTCACAGGCCTCAACCAGGCAATGTTCCCTGCATTTCAGGAATGAGGCTTGTTCTCCTGTTTCCCATGTCCAGCCTGTATCAGTGTTCCTCCTGTGAAGGTGATACTTTAGAGATCTGAGGCTTTAGTTTTCCTTCTGTTAAGGGGTGGAAGAACCTCAGCACATTTGGATTGAGTGATCGGAGTCAGTGACCAGACCTGCAGATTGTTCTTTGGGGATGGACTTTCAGTGGTAGGATCCCAATGACAGAACTTTTTGTAGCTGAAGCTTAGATATTTGAGTCTGAGCTGCTCTTTCTCACATTCTTTTTCAGAAGCGATGGGACAAAGAAGGAGGATAGAGAAGGAGGAGAAAAGAAGAAGGAGAAAAGAAAAAGGAGAAGAAGAAAAACAATGCAACTGAGAGACTTTTTGCTCTATCTTAGGCATGTAGGCAGTGCAATGAACACTTATCACTGCTTTTGTACAAGTAGAACTTAGATGAACTTGTTCTCCATTTGCATGTTGTCAGAGAAACTGGCCTTCTGCTAATTTTATGTACTTCTGGAGGTCAAATCAACTCATGAGTGACAGGCAGGGGCAGATAAAGCAGGTACGGGGTTAGGCATTCAAGGTAGAAGACCTAGATTACACCAGATGGTGGAACACAATTGGTTATGAAATGAAATCTTGATGCTGAGCTGTGATTTTATACACAGCAGTACTTACTTCATGGGACAATTAGTATTTAAAATAAATTGCTAGGATACTTTCCCATCTAATTACACCCCAAAACACTGTGGAATGCTTAAGGTAATCATGATCAAATACCGCCAAGCTGTCTTATAGCATTAAAGAAAATATTTGATTGCCAGAAATCCATTAGTGAGTAGACATCTGTGCATGGAACTCAGGCCATGAGAGCAATATTCGTTTTTCGCAGAGTGCTGCTCTGTAATATACCCACTCATACTACTGTGCAAACACAGGATTTGCATGGACTTATGAAGTCCTGTGACCTTTGATATCGTGTATTAATTTAAAATGTTCCATTCACAAGAGAGAACAGAGAAAAATTTTGCAGGAATTTCCACAGATCTTTCTGCAGCTCTCACAACCGATGCAGGGGGCTGGGGTATCTGTCTGGGCACTGCAAGCTCTCTGCAGTGCTGTCTGGGAAATGCCAACACCACAGCCTGCATGAAGGTCCTTCCAAACTGCCTCTACGTTGCCTTTAGTAGGCTGATACTGTGTTCAAATACTACATAAAGCTACTTAAACAGTGTTGTTTTGACCATGAGAAATTGCGTCTATTTCTTACTGGCATCCCAGATATGTGATGCTCTTGTGCTTCTGGGAGAAGTCCCAATTCTCACTTCTCAGGGAGTGAGAAGTGCCCTTACATTTCTTAAAGGATTATGCTAAAAATATGCTGCACTTTGTGATGGATAGTGAAGATATAATATTGGGGACCCAGAACCAGCATTGCTAATCTAACACCATCCCTAACTGAAAGTATGCAAAGGCTCAGATGAGTTTCTGGAGAAAGAATTATTCAGTTCCTCCTTTAAATATTCTGCTTGGAGATGCAAGGTCTCCATTTGTACTAGCCTCATGGGGACCTGTTGCTGATAGTACAAGCTCTTTGAAGCTGTATGTGGTGCAGTAGGGAGCTAAGGAGTCTTACAAGTAAAGAAAGGGATAAACTAGAAAATGAAGATACTGATGAGTCCAAGGGGATGGCTCTCTAGCAGATGACAGCTCCAGAAGTACCCACCTAAATTAACATGCATTTATTAGGGCCAAGAAAAACACTGTTAAGACAGAAGTCAACTCAGGGGAAACGTCCTTGCTCTCAACAACTCCCTGAAAGGAGGTTGGAGCCAGGTAGGGTCAGTCTCTTTTCCCAAGGAACAAGCATTAGGATGAGAGCAAACAGCTTCAAGTTTTACTAGGAGAGATTTAGATTGGATAGCAGGAAAAAATTCTTTGGAGGAAGGCTTGTCCAGGTCTATCCCAGGCTACCCAATGCAGTGATGGAGTCCCCATCGCTGGAGGGATTTAAAAGCTGTGGAGATGTGGTGCTGAGGGACATGGTTTAGTGGTGCCCTGGCAGCGCTAGGTTAATGGTTGGACTTGATCTTAAACATCTCAGCCAACCAAAATGATTCTATGATTCTATAACCCCAAACGCATAGTGACCTGCTCCTGACTGTAGTCAGCAGGCTGTCAATTGTGCTTGGCAGCACGAATATTAAATAGGGTGAGGGTAGGAGTTAGCTGCTCACCAGCCCTGAACAGATCCAGTGAGCAAATATGCTAATTTAAAAAAAAAAAAAAAAAAGTGCAAGCAGTGTGCGGTAAAGATTTGTGGAGCTCATTAATGTTTGAAACCAGCTCTGACATCTGTGCTTTGTTCAGATGAGTCTTCACCATTCAGTGCCCAGGAAAGAAAATGCATTAAGTAAAAGGCTTTCAGATGTTCCCAGGGAGCCCATGCTTGGGAGCAGGAGCATTCTTGCATTATTTTAAAACCCCTGAAGCTTCCTTCTGTGACTCTTACAAATATTTCCAGATGCTTTAGTTAATGACATGTCCTTGCAGAGTGGTGTGAAATTGTATTTTATGTTACTGAGTCTCTCTTAGAGTAATTACCTTCAACACAATGTGTCTGATTCAGATTTCATGATAAAAATATTTTTTTGAGGCAGAAATATTCACTTATTTACTCCGCACTCACATAGCTGTTGCTATTCATGTTTGTACAAACCCTCTTTACTCGCAGTTAGCATCAGCTACTGAATTCACCACCAACAGCTATTTTATGATCATACCAGAGGGACAGATTTCCAGATTTCCTCCTTCTTCCCATACAACCATGGCACATGCAGGATGTTTAATTCCTTACAAGGAAACTGAATTCTTACAAGTATGTGAATAGGTTATGTCAAGAGTGTGAACTGTTGTCTGTGTGGAGGAGACCTTATTGCAAGTTTATATTTACCCATCTAAAAGCAGGTCCTCATTAGGCAACAGACAACACAGCATCCTGCCATCAGCTCTTTGGTGCAGTCTGCGCAGTTTAATTAGCCAAGTCCTGAAAAGGAAATCAAAATGCCAAGAGAAAGTGCCTAAGTCGCTGGATTTCAGCTTGAGGTCCAGATGGAAATCATGCTGTAAACCAAGTCTGTGGAAATTTAACAGAAATGAACTATTTTGAGAAGGAGACGACATTTGCCACAGCATGGGAGCAAGAGTCAGGAGTTCCCAGCAGGTTTGAAGAGCAGCCCTGCAAATACGTTTGGCATTGCTCTCCTGCCACGTCACCAGCCCAGCCCTCTGGAGCTCGTCCTAGCCTGGAGACAAGCCCAGGCACTGAAAAATTTCTTTCCACCATCATTGTGGGAAATGGATGCCAATCTCCCCAAACTTCCTGCTGGGGACAACATTAGAGCAGTCTCATTTGTGAGGGACATTAATGATGGGACTTCATCTGTTAGTGGATGACATAGAAATGCTGCAGGGCTGAGAAAATGCCGTGTACCAGAATACAAGACAGGAAAAACCTGTTACCGTGGGTGGAAGTGAGCATGGGGTGCAGCTGAGTGATACCCCTCATTTGTCAAAGTTTTATTTTCAGGGTTTCATCAGCGGAAGCTGCCACACTTCCCCGTGCTATTTCAAGTGAAGCTCATGTTTATGGAATATTTCTGTTGGAAGCGAGAGGGGCTCTCCCTTGTACCTTCATTCTAGTCACTGTGTGAAGGAAAACCTCACAGTGTAAGACGAAAGCAGAGCAAATGATGTGTGAGAAAATATATTTCTGCACAAGACAGATTTCCCTGTAAATAGGATCTTGTTAAGCATCATGGGTCCTGCGGAACATGTCAGCTTGTGCATTTGGAGGTGCTAAGAGCTTCTTGTGTAGCGGGGAGAGGTTTTGGATTCTGCTGATGAGGGGCTGAGTAAATTTGGCAAAGGCTGGTTTTCCTTGGCTGAAGGGCCCCTACAGCGTGGGAACTGACAGACTTGAAGTCACAGCACTGTAGAGAACAGAGAGACTATTTGTAGTCTTTGCAGCAGGGGCATGCTATGGGACTCCCTCATCCCACATCCATCCACTCATAAAAAATGAATAAAACAAAACCTAGGCCCACGGTAAATCCCACTGTCCAGGGAGCTGGCTTTGACTCCAGGGTTTCGAGGCAACTTCTGTTATGTTTCAGGTGTATTTTATTTCCCACAGATGATGATTGTCAACTTTTGGCTCTGGGGTTACAGCTCTGGTGTCTTGAGCACTCACCTCTGCTCTTCTGACAACTACAGCTCTCACCATACTCTTGTTGCCTTGCACACCCCCAGGGCTGTGTCTCTGACTTCAAGGCCACTTAAATAATTTTTAATACTGTATTTTACTTCTACTTCCAAACCATATTAATTTTGGGGCTGGCTTGTTTTCTGCTGCCAGATTTTGTGGCTCAGGTTCTATGCTGTTGTCCAAAAAGAGGGAGAGTTGGCAGCATGTGTTGCTGTCTGGTCAGTGCTGAGTGTGAACATGACTACGTCTTTGCAAGGTACAGATGCTGAGGTCTCTGTGAACAGACTTGCCCACAGGCTCTGTGACCTTTATCACAGTCTCAAGCGCATGTAAAGAAAACAAGCTTTGCTTGAACCAGAACATCATGAAGAAGGGACTGTGACAGAGGGGACCTAACAAAACGCTCCTTTCAGATGTGATCTATCAACCAAATACATCCATGTTAACATTCTTGGTGCTATACGCAGTCCTGGACATCATCCAACTGCTCAAACATTTGTAAAACCAGTTCTCTGCTTCATACTGAATCAAGCTCCAAACTTTGCTTTGCAAAACTGATGGAGCATCAGGTTTGGTTTTTAATAACCACGTCACTCTCACAGCAGATAAAAGGTGCTCAGGGCTCAGCTTTTCCATCCACACCCAAGCAGATGTGAAAACGACCCATGGTTCATGCTCAGTCATGAGAAAGGAGACAGGGCTGTGCCAGTCAGGTGCACTGATACGTGCAAGCTGTTTGCCAAGGGTAAAGACATTTTGGAGGTAGGATCTGAAGGCGCCTGGCTCTGAGGCAGGCCGGGAGCTGCTCTGTGTATGTTGGTCTCTGGTCTGAGAAACAGGAATAACAACAATGAATAATTGAATACTTGAATTATTGATAGAAATAATTAATAATTGAATAATTGAATTCTGTGCACTACTATAGAGGCTCTTGTCAGAGGAACTCAAAGTATTTTGCAAACATTAATGAATTAATGTCAGGACCTTTCGCCAAAGGCAAAACCAGAATAAAGCAGAATTTCCTCAGGTCACTCCACCCTCATACAAACACTTCACACATTTCTCTGAGGCAGATCTAGGCAAGAAAATCTCCGGCCCATGATGGTGCCAACTTCTCAGGAGTACCTTGCTCTTCAAGGGTTTTCTACCAGTATGGGTCCTCTGTGCACACACATGTGGGTCAAAAGCAGGCTGGCTACAGGCAGTGAGGGAGCATCTGTGAAGCAGAGCCAGAGCTGGGCTGAGGCCCTCTCATCCCACCTCTCCTCAGAGGAGGAAGCAGCATAGATGGCAGGACCTAGGTCAGATTACCTTTGCAGGAGTGGTGGCATGAGCGGTGGGCCCTGTTGAGGAAGTTGACCACATGTTGTCTCACTTTGGGACAAGATGGAGTCTCTTTTCCTTTCTCAGGAACCGGCAAATACCATCCTTAGTTTCAGTCACATCCAATGTCATTTTTGATCAAATAATTTCTTTCCGAGACACGTGATCCTCAAATTCAGGTTAGGAAGAGAAGAATTTGCCACATCAGGATGCTTCTGGCCACTTGTTTCTTTGCCTGTCCACACGGCAACATGGCTGGGCAACCAGTGCAGTGAGAAGATGTGAACATCCTCAGACCTGTTCTTCACAGGTTTTAAGATCATCAGGTCCCTGCTCCTGTTTTAGGTGTCTCTTTCAAGTTAAGTGTGACTTTGAACAAGGGTAAGGCCCATCCCCTTCATCTAAGGCTTTAATGGTGATACTTTCCTTTTAAAGCACTAGGTCCCAATATTATCTTTCATCCCTCTCCCCTTCCTCCATCCCTGTTGGATCAAGTCAGAAGAGAATCTGCTAGGTATCATGCCTCTTGTGCGGTTCTAGTTATGATCATTTTCACTTTCTCAGTAGAAACTGCCTCAGCTCAGCATCTCAAAATCTCTCTACCATCTGTAATTGCTTCCTGTTCCTCTCATTCCTGCAACGGTCGTATCTCTCTTTCCAAGCAAGGCTTTGACTGCTTTCCAAGGACTGTGATTTCCAAGGATTATAAATGAGGACATTTATTTTACACCACAGACAAGCTTCTGTTTCGAGTAGTAACAATCATAAGGACAGGCAGTGGCTGTTAAAGCCATTTTATTTTCTTTTTGAATAGCAGAAGGTTTTCATTCACCTCCAGTTCTGACACTCTGGAAATATGCTCCTCTTCAGAATTAAATGTTATCAGATGAGACCGAATTCTAGCTCCTGAATCCAGCAAGGACAAGCAGCAGGACCCTTCTGCTCCTTCCACAACAGGGGTTTCTTTCACATTTTCTGTCTTGCTTCTGGATGCAGCCTGACCTGCTAATATCTGAGGAGATGAAATAAAAGCTCTGAAAGGCACAGGGAGAAGGAGGATTTGCACAAAGCTTTTTCCCAGTGTGTAACTCACGCATTGTGTTCTGCTCACACATTGCTTGTGGGCAGATTGTTATTTTCTTACATTCATGAAATCACTCAGTGTGGAGTTTCTGTGAATAAATTCCCAGCTGCAGTTGCTGAGCATTCTGTTAGAGGAGAACATCCTTTGTTCAAAATCCAAATTGTCCTGGCTGGGTGTTGGTCACGTGATGTGTTCTTATATCTTGAGAAGATGGGCTAAAAGTACATAGGCTGCTTCCTTGCTGCCCGTGCAGCAGTGAATGATGGATCATCTTTGACAGATGTCCTTTAAAAATGTTTTGGGGAGTGTTCCTATCAGGGATCCCTCCCTCCAGTCCATTCCTGGAATGCAGGAGGGATCAAGCTTGAAAGTCTCTTGGTCTGCTTAAGGCCCAGTTTGTACCGCAGAGGGGTTGTGCCCGTGACTTGCCCCAAACTAAGTGCAACAGGCACAGTAATGAATGATAATTAGAGGGAGCAAACACATACTGACAGTGTATTGGAACGAGCCTCTTCCTCACAACATGTAAACCAGGGCTTAAGGGGCCCAGATCCTGCACCCTGGTGTGGATGTAGCTGTGCAGCTCCCATGTGAGCTACAGGAATTTCTGCTGGTTTTCACGAGGACTGTGGTGCCAGAGAGATAACGGGGCATGTATCAGGGGTCTGCTTTCACAAGTAAGCTGAACCTCTACTCACAATTTATAAATGGGAATTACAGGCGCTTGTATTCGTGGGACTTGAGAACACTGTTGGCTCGCTTTAGTGCAGTGTCAAGTGCAGAAAAAGACCCGAAAAAAAAGAAGGAAATAATCCCTTTGAAAAGAGTTATAAAGCTATTAAACACTTCTAAGCTCTTGTTCTTGAATGACTAGGTCTCTCATAATCTTCACACCCGTAAGATGTGTTCTGCCACAACTGAGCAAGAGTGCAGGAGTTAATATCACAACCACACATAGGGTATGACACTGAGTGCTGCTCTGTGGGTGGCAATGAAACAAGGATTTCCTGGAGTCACCAGAGAGCTGTCCCTAAAACAACTCAAAACCAGCCAGAGGAGGGAGGGGCCACAGTCACTTACTGGAAATTAATTTTGATGAAACACAACATCCCAGCCTCAGCAGTGAAGCAGCAACAGCTGCAGCTCCAGAACCTGCTTGGCTCTGGTAACTCTCAGAGGTTGACTTTGTAATTTCTTTGAATTGCTTCTTTACCTGGGCCTCAATCCGTCTGTTTCTACTTTGAAGAGGCTGCTCCAGGTAACACAAATGCATGCTGCTCCCTGGAGCATCTCATCCTGTGGCCCATCTTGGTTAGCACAGCGATGGAGATAAGGGTGAATTTGCGGCCTGCACCAGCCCTGAGAAATAAGATGACTTAGATCCATAGAATCATTTCAGTCGTAAAAGACCTTCAAGGTCATTGAGTCCAATCATTAACCCAGCACTGCCAGTTCACCACTAAACCATGTCCCTCAGCACCTCTGTTCCAGTCAGGTCTACAAAGGTGTTGCTGGGCCTGTCTTTGGGCCTCTCATTAGAGACATGATCCATATTTAAAAATCCTACAAAGCCATTTGGTCATTTAAAATTAGATCAATTCCTGCTTGGTTCCAGCACAACTCCCTGAAGCAGTTGTGTTGGCACTGACAAAGGGATGACAGGGATGGAGATGTCAATGCTGCCAGTGTCCCAGATGTCAAACCACATCCCTTGTAAATGAGGAGTGAGAATAGAAGCCAAGTGTGCCTGTTTGCTAGCTGGTATCACCATACACATTCAATTCCCGTTGGTGTTACAGCCCGGGAAAACCAGACATTTGCCCATGAGAGGCACAGGCAGACAGAATCAGAGCTAGAGACTGCTCTTCTAGGCAGGATGATGACATGGGATGCTCTGCTGATGCTGGGACTGGACTCCTCTGCCATCCTGCAAACCTATCTGTAGTTACTCTATCTATAGACAATTAGTAAACAGGAAAGAAAGGTGAAATTCATCAAAGAAATTAGTCATTATTTTAAAAAAAAATAAAGAAAGAATTTAAAACCCAACAGTTGGCACAAGTAATTACTGTGAAAAGTTGGCACAGCTTCAGCTGGGTGTGTTTCTGGTGATGTGCTGGCCTGTCTTGACGCAGCCATCTGTAGGGTCTGCCTCTGTGTGTCTTGGGGGACTCTGCTCCAAAGAAGAGGAATAAGCTGCCCTGAATTCTTCCAGAGCCACAGTCTGCTACAGAACTTCATCCATTACCTGGGAGATCAGAAGTTGAAGCCCTGAATGACATCTCTAATAGGTCTTGTTGTTAGTGTCTCATTTCTGGCTTCAAGAAAGGCAATTGGATGCTGAAGTTTCTTGGAGTGATGGATAAATGACAAGCAATTTCATGAGCGAGAACTGAATTGATGTGAAAGTGAGAAGCTAATTGGATTATATGCTTGTCAGGAGTCTTTTTTCCTGCACTGTCAGGATTGTTCAGAGATACAGGCTGCTTTGCATAGAGGCAAGTCAGATTTGCAGAGAAACCGATTTTTCCCTTCCTTTCCCAGCAATGAGAGAACCAACACTGACATCATCTCATACTTCCCCAGCTCTCTAGCTCCTAACTTCAGTAAGGAACCTCCAGACCACCACCAGACGAAGGAAAGGCGTTGAGTTCCCGGGTCGTCAGAACAATGTCTGTGAAAGTCTGCCCCCATCTCCATTAAACATCCTGACTCCCTCCCAGATCTGAAGGACACAGTTTGGAACAGGTGATCAAGAAGACAGAGGAAGACCTTTCATAGCAGCACATGGAGGGAGAAGGCGAAACTGCAGGCATCTATTGAGATGTGATATTCAGGATGTAACAAAAAAATAGGAACAAAACCCCCATGAACATGTTGCAGTTGAGTCTGCCCTGATGCTACACTTAAGAGAATGGTGACTCTCAGCAATGTCACACCAGACTTAGCCCAGTGTGACTAGATGAATCCAGCACAAGCCTGGTTATCATTGGCTAACTCCATGATGTGGAAACAGAATATGCCTGGCATCAGAACAACTGCTTCATCTATAACTGGTGTCATCCCATTTTGTCAGGCAATTGGACTTCAGTCCTTGCTATTTGCTTAAAAATGCAAAATAAAACGTCCATTACATCAAACGGAGCCTTGACACTTGGTCCCAGGTAGGTCTGGGCAGGGGGACATTTGGCTGTGTTTCCACACTGACCCCCACTGCACTTTTAACAGTTGGAGCTGTATGTGAATGGCAGTGTCAGAGGAGTCCATCCATCTACGAGATGCTGTTCCCCACCCAAGGTGGTCAGTGACAGGTCTCCTGCCTGAAGACACGGAGAGCAGAGAGCTACTGCCAGTTCACCACTAGATGTCTTTTCAGCCTGGCCTGCCAGAGGCATGTTCAGCTCTGAGGCTCTGTTAGGAAAGGAAGATAGGAAAAATTAAACTGGTGTGTTGGAGAGAAGATAGTGCCCTCCTTGTTCATGTGAAGCTTGGTCTGGTCTGTCCAGAGGAACAGTGTATTATGTAAAAGCAGCTGCCAGAGGATGGCAGTAGAACCAGCATAATGAGGGAGAAGCTCTGAGTCCACATAAGACCACAAAGCTGCTCTGTGTGCTGACACTCCCCGAGAGGTTGAACGTCCTTTCAAACTTTCATGAAACCAGAATCCTGCAGGACTCTCAAGTTCAGGGTGCTGCAGCTTTGACCTGGAGAGTACACAGTCCCCTGTGCATCCCAATGCCCAAGAAGCAGGACAGCACTGCCTGGAGGGTCACCCTGATAGCAGCCTGGCAAAGCTGTTTCACCCAGAAGCAGCCTCAGATCTGCTTTGTGACACAAGTGACCCAGTGAGACTTGGGTCCTTCTTGTGGACATTATTATCAATAGGATGCTGCTGAGCAGCAGCAGCTTGGAGCTGTCTCATGTCTTCCGTTGCATGACTGATATGCAGAACATTTAGACTCAAGGTATAGAAAATCCAGTTACCTACACTGCAAGGTAGCAGTGGAGGGTGCATCCAGCAAGGGGCAGGCCAGGAGAAGCCCTCAGTGAAGGTATCAAAACCACTTCAGATGCAGGTGGAGCAAATATTTTCTCTGCTCCCAAGTGTGGCATGGTGGCAGGTGAACATCGGAAGAAAGGGATCATTGATGTTTTGCAAACTGATTCAGTCAAACTGAAAATGCCTTCCTGCCGTGGAGCTGAGAGGTCATAGACATGAGGAGATATTGGAGTGAGGGTATTTGGTTACATCTGGCTGTGAGACCTGCTGCATCAGCTCTTTTTAATTGACGGTAGGTTTTGAGCAGCCTTCAGAGAAGGGATTGGGCCAACGTCGGAAAGGAAAAAGAGCACTTTATCAGCGTGAAGTTCTGTATTGATTGAAGGATTCAGTCTTGAGTTTTCAGATGTTTATTTTTNGATGCTCAAACAGCACAGAAATGCTCTGGGGGCTTCCGTCACTGGTCCTCTATTCTGGGAAGCAAAGGGTGCCTCTGAGCTCTGCTGAGGTGAACGATGTTCTGCACCTTCTGGTGTGCAAAAGCACAGGTCTTCACCTTGCTTGTCGGTATTTTTAATCTGAGTCCCATTAGAGAGTGAAACCAGGTTGTTTGGTTTCATTGTAACTCCCTTTCTCATCCAGCACTCAACTTAACCATAGATTACATCGTTGCGTTTTTTTGACAGAATGAGAACCTTTTCTATTCATAAACCATATGGGTTTTGTTTGGCTTTGTTTAACAAAGCTTCAGCTTGAAGCTGTAGACTACCCAGTGCCTTCCCACAGCACACGCAGGCAGCACATGTCTCTTGCTGACAGCTCAAGCAGATCAGATACTATTTGCCAAGAGATTATTCATCCAATATGCCCATTATTCACAGAGTAATTTTCCTATTATTCATCAAATTCTGCCGGCCTACCAGCTGAATCCCAAACCTAGCAACTCCTGCTGCTCTCCACTGCCAAAACAAACTAACCCATCTCCATATATCACCCATAGCCCTGGAAAGGAGGTGTCTGAACCACTGGCAGCTCCACTGGCATCTCTGGAAATCTACCTGACACGTACCAGAGAACCAAGTCTATTAAATGGCCTTGCCCCAAGCCACATCTTCAGCACTTTGCTCACACTCCTCACCTCAGTGATGAAGAAGTTGGTGTTGTTGATGGACATCATCTCAAAAACACCATTCCCCCACACTGTGGGCCACCGACTCCTGCTGGTCCCCTCACAGAGACAACATTCAGCCTGTGGTCCAACCTCTGCAGAAGAAATCCTTAGTGTTATGATCCTGGGGGAAATAGGGTGAGACACTCTCCACAGCTTGTTTTAGAAGCAAGTAATCACGTTCCGGATGCTTCATGTCTTTTCTTTCAGAAAATATTGCTGGATATTAAACCTAACCTGATTTCCTGGGTCAAAGTACTTTTCTGGCAGTGGTTATTTTATTAACACTTTATTTTTTAGATCCTAATTCTTAGATTTATTTCTTGATTCATTTAGGAGCACAATTGTCATGCAGTTAATAAAATAAGTAATATTTTCTCATTCCAAGAAATCTCATTAAGCTAATTAGCATGCTCCACTGGCAGATGAGTTTGATTATACTCTATTAAATGTGTACGCTATTTATTTCTTGCTTGCTAGGCCCTGCCTCCACCCTTCCCATCTGAGGTTGAGGCAAGAATAAAGCAAGGACCTATGTCCTCCTTGGAGAAGAGTGACTACTACCTAAAGTAAAGGGTGAGGTGGCCAATGTCCACTCAGGCCAAGGAGAAACCTTCCTCTGCAACAGTGAATGAGCATCTCTACTCTTGCAAGAGGCCACTGCTGGAGTCCATTCCACAAGCTCTCCCTATTTAATGTGAGAGAATGAAGAGACAAGGTTCAGTGTGACCTGTCCAGCTTCTTGCTGTATCTCCAGTTCCTTTTTCTGGTGCCAGATGTCTAATGAAGGTTCTGCTTTTAGTGAGGTTCTTTACAGGTTGGTTTTTTTTTTGCAGTGTGACAACATTTGGTCCAATGTCACTTTAGATGGAAAGAACTGTGTGTGCCTGTCCTTCCTTGTGGGTCCATACATAAACCAGCACCAAATTAAATGGAAGTATGTTGTTAAACTATGCAAAACCCTGTCTAGACACACTCATTTCTGTTTGATTATAATTCAGCTGAGATCAGTTACTGACAGAGTGACATTAAATCAAACAGAAAAAAAAAATACCTGGATGCCGCTTCCTCCATCTGCAAATCGAAGCAAGTAAATCAGTTCTGACAACCAGTCATGAAGGGCTCAAACATCCTGAAATTTCATTTGGAGCTTCAGGTTGCCCCAAGCACCAGTTTGCAAAGGGGGGATACAGGACCCAGGCTGAGCTTCAGCTCATTTGTTCCAATAAGTTGCAACTATGTCAAATGCATGAGGCAAATTTGCAGGTGACCACAGCATGACATCTAAATCCAAGCTCTTACTCAACAGACCAAGTTCAGGACTGAAACCTCCTTCTAACACAAAAATCAAACACCTGACAAACTCCTGCCTACACTGGGACCCTGCCCAGGGTTTTGAACCTCTCTGATATGTGGAATTGTAGAAACAGCTCTGTGCTCTGGAGGAGAGCTGGGGCCCATCTTTATTAACTCAAATAAAGAGAGAAAGATCTTTAGGTCCCAGTAGGCACATGCAGGTGGTTCAGCTCTGATGGCTTTCTCCCCCTCAAGGTATCCTGTAGCATACACAAGGAAGGATCAGAGTTTAATAATATAGGCAAAAGACTCTGAAGAATGTCCAGAAGCTGGGGTGCTCAGTGGAAGCGCAGTCCCTGTTTCAGTCTTCCGTGAATCAGCTGCTTTTTAGCATGTCAAACACAAAGCAACAGCAAGGTGGGACAGAAAACTGCATTTTCACTGCGTTACTGAGAGATGTGACCAAAAACCTTTATCTATCTACTGTGAGAATAGCTTTAAGCTCTCTTAGACTCCGTGCTGAGAAAGATTACAGCTCACATCCCTTTCCCAAGGCAGTCTGAAATTTTCTGTGTTGTTTTTTAGCAAAATCCACACATTACCTCCTGGACAGCAGCAGCCCAGGACAACCACCTGCTTTATCTCTGCGTCTGCTTAATTATCACCATCCCAGTGTCCAAACAATTCCAGAGCATCCTTTGCCAGTGCTTTAAGTCATGGGATCACAGCTGACAGCTTTGCTGCTTCTGAAGCTGGAAAATGTCACTCTTACCTATGGAAACGGTCAACCCATTGGCTTCAAGCAAACTCATATGATGTTTCTGATGAAACAGGGGCTGACGACTTGTTTCCCCTTTCTCCTGCCCCTAGCCTGACTGTGGCTCCTGGTCATCAGTCATATTGCTCCTGCGGTCTCTGTAAAGCACAGCCCACAGTGTGTTCAAGGTGATGGGGGGTCTTTCTGAAAACCCAGTCCACAGGAGGAGATGGGTATTTGGTACAGAGCATCTCCTTTCAGACAGTAAGCAGCAGAGAAATGCTGTTTGACAGGCTTCTGAACTAACTTGATACAAAACATTTCAGTCTGAATAAAGAAATTAAATTATCTGATATAGGTCAAATATCCTACCCTCAACCCAAGGGAGAGCTGAATGTCTTTTCAGAAAAGTGAAAACAGGTATTAGAATCACAGCTCCTAGTGGAAAAGCATTTGACAAAAAAAAATCTTAAGCAGGTCCTGCAAGAGGCTTTGTGGACTCCAGCCAAGGAAATGCCACAGAGAGAGCAAGCTCGTTTGTGCACACACTTGTTGACAGCACTGTCCTGCCCCACTCTGACAAGTATTTTACTGCTGGTCTTTCCCATCAAAAGTGTTGCCAACATCTGCTGCTGTCTTGCATAAAGGAGAATAGAGGGCTTTATACTTTCTTCCTAGGAAAGAAATGGGATGCCATATAGAGCATTTAACGCTGTGCTGTGCAGGAGTGAGGAGTGGGTGCCTCACCAAGCCCTCTGATGGCTACACTGAACGGGGTGGGAAGGTGAGGGACCCTTTATTCCACACTAGGAAAAATTGATTCTTAACAGGTTGCCTCATAATTAACTTGTTTCTCAGTGCAGCCAGTGAATGCACCATGCAGCTCACTTCTGAGGCCAGATGGAAACCACATGTGATTTGCTCCCAAGTAGAACATGTTCCTCCCTTTGGGTTTCATTAAAAGGTGAGTGATGACATTTTCTGCAGAACTTTTTTTTTTTTTTTTTTTTTGACTGAAGCTCAAGGTTTTCCATTTATCATGAGGCTAAAAAGAGCTCTGGATTCCTGGTGACATGCTCTAATAGGGTTGCTGATATTGATGCACAGAGACCTGTGCGAGATGCCTGAAACAGAAGGGATTGTTCAGGAAGGGATTGTTCAGGAAGGCACAGCGAGGAAAGAGCATTGGAAGCTTCTTCCAGGGGTTATATTAATGTTTACACCTTATTTCTAGTCCAGATCTGCTTGTATCTGACATTTAGCTACTGATTCTTGTCAGCTTTGTGCACACTGGAGAGAAAGATTTGTCGTGAGCTTTCATAGCAAAAGGGAGTTTGACTCATTGGAGAAGTGTCTTGGTTAGCCCTTGCAGGACTTAGGACTGAGACTTCTGGCCAGGAGCTGAATGATAATGTGCATTGGAACTCCCCAAAAGCTAGAGCCTTGATTAAAAGAGGGAAACAGAGCTGAACACTGTTACAAAAAGTAGCAGTGAAACCCTGTCCTTCTAAGAAAAGTGCATCTATTCCTTACTGGTTAGCGGGGACGGGTGCTGTACAAACACATCCTATCCATCTAGGGAGACAGAATCTGCTCCAGATTCCTTCAAAGGCACCTATCCCTGTCAAAACAATGTAAGAAACATAAGCACCTAATTATGGATGGATGAGTTACTGGGTACTCAAGACAAGGACACAGCGGTTAGGTTAAATCACACACAGGAAGCTCAAGGATAGACTTAGGACTCCATGTGCAGACTTACACAGGACAGTTTTCCTCTTCAACACTCAAACACAAACAGCCCTTGCAGACCTGTTGCACTTTCAATAGTTGCATTCAAAGTGCTTTGGAAAGACTTGCTGCCAGAAGTCTTTTCTGACCCAATGATTTTCTGGCAACAGAGCTTCTCTATCCTCTCTAAATGGTTTGGGTTTTTTATGTTGAAGATATGCAGAGGGTAACATTCAGGATGGAGCACGTCTATCTGATGATGTAAGGCACTGAGGTGCTTCTTGTTACAGTGACAACCATGACGAGTCCTTGTGGTGCTGAGGTAGAAGCTGTGTTTACTCTGATCCACACTCCATCATCATCTGTTGCTAATTAATCTACCATTACGGTAAAGTGTTAGTGATCCTTGCCCTGCCAAAACGCATTTCTCCCTCAGCTACTCTTTAGCCAGTGTAAGCAGAATCGTATTGGCACGGTGATTAAGGATTATGAAGAGGAGACATTATCATCTCTGAATATTTTAATGAATGCACACTTACCATGAATTGTAGCTGTAAAATCAGACTGGCTGCATGTCGGGAAAGAATTCTTTGTTATCACATTTATGGCTTCTTTACTGCTTTATGATAGCTCCAGGTAGGGCTATCATAAAGGCTTAAAAATATTATCATAATTCACCACCAAAAAGGGTTGTTAATGCAGATTTAGTAACACATTTCCTGTGATGCTTTTCGACTTGTTCAGATACAGACTTCTGAAAAAAGAAAATGCACCCAAGACTCCTGCGTCACAGAGCTCCCTGCTCCTGGGTCAGGGATGCAGGTAGAACTGCGGACTGGTTGTGATGCAAAAAACGGCCAAGCCAAGCTCTGCAAGGCATTTATTTTACAGTTCATTGATCAAACCCAAACCAATTACTCTAATAAATAATTATTCCCAGGCTGGCCAAAGCAAGACAAATCCAAACAAATTTTTCTTTGCTAAGAGGTGAAAAAAAAAAGAAAGGAAAAGAAAAATCTGTGTAGCTCAGCCTCAGGTATTTTCATCTCTTCTGGAATGAAACAGTACATTTAGGTTTTCCTTTTATAATCTTGAACCTAGGTCTATTTTGCAGACTGGATTAGCTCAAGATCCCAGTGGCCTTTTATTGCCCGGGGCACCTGTCGGCAGCAGCAAGGTAAAACATGGTCTGGAAAGAGAGGTTGGGATGTATGCCCATGGCATGGAGCAGCCTGTTGTGCTCTGGTATCTAGAGTAGACTAGTGATACTGTGCTAGCTTCTGCTGCCGGTAACCAACCTCAGAGAGCACTCTTACCCCAGGGAGGACATATTCTGAGACTGACACCTCTCCTGCTTTAGTGCCATATCCCAGCAGGACCACTCTCATGCACAGAGAGAGCTGTGATGCCAGTCAGTCAACATTAGGCAACTTCCCCAAGCTTTCCATTAAAGGACACATCTCCTTGAAACATCCAGATCAGCTATGGGCAACAAGGTTCTTGAAATCCAACGCTGGTTACATCCAGGCATACGTCAAACTGCTCTGAAATGCTACAGCATGCAGTGTGTCCTGGAATAGCTATCATCTCATCTGTCATCTGAGCTCCAACACCCCCTGGTACACAAACCCAGCCTCGTGGCATGTCACATAGAGTCACACTGCAGAAAATGAAACCAGAACTCATATTCCAAGCAGAAACTTATCCTAATTCAACCACATTCATGATGGTTAGTTCCCAAAGCTAAATTCATACAGCTACTTCCACTCATGCCTCTTATCTATCCTGCCCCACTTTATAGGCAACCCATACAGCTGACTTTCCCTCCTGAGAGTTTTCCCAAACTTTTGATGTTTTAGATCCGCCTATTTCTATCTCTCTATATGCTAACAACTGTTTTCTTCTCGTCCATCTCATCAAAGCAAAACCCAAATGCAAGGCTCATCTCCTTCCAAACCTAGTCCCCATGGGTGGCCCCAGATGGTGCCTGACAATGAGCAGCATCTTTCCTCCATCCTTATTACACACGTAAATCCCTGAAGGTGACTGGGAAAATCAGGAGCTGCTACCGGCAGGCACTTCCCGTGCATAATAAAGCACAGGAAGGTACGAGGCTTTTTCTGTAACTGTTGTTGCAGAGCCCTCAGTGCTGCTCGTGTGCAGCGGGCAGGAAAACTGACAGCTCAGAGGCTCTGGAAACATTCTTCTTGATTAGCAAAACAGGCAGTGTTTATTGCCGGGCTGTGTCTAGCACCGTATGTCAGGGAGAACACACGGGGCTCTTGTTAGCTCTAGGAAGTCACCTGCCACACGGATTGGTTTTGCCAAGCTGTTTAGAGGGACTGCACAGTCAGCTTTCTCGCTGACAGAAAAGGCTTGAGACCTCGGTGATCCAACCCACAGGCACAGCTGCAGCAGTCCAGCCTTGGAACTTGGTCCTGAGGCAACACCAGGGCTCTCCTCAAGCAGAACTCAACCAACTACTGCATGTCTAGTCCTGGAGAAAAACCATCTCTCTCGCATCCTTCTCTGGCAGCCCTGGTGGACCCCAATTACTGCCCTGGGTTAGTTCACCCAATAGATCCAACACTGAAATAAAGCTCCAGACTACTTTTCTTTGTCTCAGGAAACATCCTACTGAGGAAGGAGCATGGTGGATAAGTGTGGGAGAGGCTGCTTCCTTTGCTCTACGTCTTTGGAAATTGCTAGACAGAAAGTCAAAAGCCTCTCCAAAATGGTTAGGGATTCCTCAGTCCAGGCAGCAGTGACCTTTGGAGTGGTGGGGCCAAAGATAGTAACTGGATCTAGTGTCAAACTTCCTGCAGGTCAAGAACGGCAGCTGGGCACTCTGCTTTGGCCCTTCTGTTGTCACTCAGTAGGGTATTTAGCAAATATCTTTAGTTGCCATAGAAGACTTAAAGCACATAAAGACTTAAGAAGGCAAGATTTAAAAGCTGTTGCCTTCTCATGTGCATTTCCTTGACATGACTGTCTGCTCCTGCTGTAGTTAGAGACCACCACCCGTTGGCTTTGGATTGTGGTTTCTTCACTGGAATTGTCAGTTGGCTGCATGACTGTCAGCATCCTGATTAAACACTATTGCTCATGTTCACTGTGGCGTCACTCCACAGAAGATGACACAGCGGTGCCTTGTCCAGCTGGCCTGCACGGCTGGGGAACACAGCGACTGCCAGCATACCTGGAGGTGCCACTGCTCACACAGGAAAATGACTGAACTCAAGAGGAAAATTAGCAATTATCCCATGATGTCTTCCTTATGGCTCTGCTTCAGAGCCCTCTCCATGTGACATGCCGCTTGCTGGCCTTATTGGGAATAAGTGGCTTGTCTCAGTGCATTGGCCAGCTGCTGCGGCAATGCAAACACACGGGTAGACACCAGCGCTCTGCAAAATCCCACCAGGCTCCACACAAAGCAGCAGTGGACACAGCAACGCCGAGTGTGTACAACTCCCCAAGAGCTTCTTCCCTGACATCTCAGTTTATTCAAGTCTCTATTCAGTAAAGGCAGCAGCAGTTTACTCTGTAGTAAGCCTGAACAAAGGGACACCTCTACAGTGACCTCAGTAAATGCAGGAATTTTGTCACGATGTGAAACCTTCTGGTTTTCAAACTGTGTTGCTGCAGCCTCCACGCCCACCACCCCCACCAACTCCACCACAAATAAACAAGCTGGAGAAAAGTCTTATGGAGGTAACACCCAGGCAACATGATGAGCAGGATTTAACAGTCCAGGTGAGGAGCTGGATGAATTCATTGGGATATCAAAGTCACTGAGGGTACCTATATGAGGAGTCCTTTCATGAAAATTTTGATAAAAAGTCTGATAACGTTCAAAGGCTTGTTTCTTCTAATTCTTCCTTTCATCTGGGCAATCAATCAGGACTGTCCGAATCTGTTAGAAAGCCAACTTAGCCACATCCACTCGTGTCAGGGGCAGTTCAAGGCTTGGAAACCTTCTGCTCCTTATGTCAAGCCATAGGACTACAAAGACGCTTAGTGGAGTTCCTCCTCCGTGGCCAAAGTGGAAATATTCAAAAGCCTGTGAGATAGCCATGGTCCTGGCCATTAAACTGGCTCTTCTGGGAAACTTGAGAGGACTGAGTTTGGGGTCAGCAGATAATTGAGAGCCAAGTTCAGATGGAAATATAGTTTTGCATTTTGCACACATTCGAGAAACCTGAGACTACAATTTTTATTTGGATTTCTTCCAAGTATTTACTGGAATGAGAAAGAAAAAAAAAAAAACGCTTTAGAGATTTTTCCATCACTAATAGGTTTTCAAGTGAATTAAAATTAACATGAACTCAAGGAGCAAAGTTACTCTATTCATAAAATTTTATAGCCCTTGTAATTAAAAATATAAAAAATACAAAAAAAAGAAAAAAAGAAAAAAAAAAGAGAGTAATAGCACCCACATAAGTCAACCGAGACTTACACGTCCTGCAGCTACCATGAGCTCAGGGCACCTATGCAATGCCTGCATCTTCCTCTGCTCCCCCTGCACCTTAATTTAGTGATCAGAGCTATTTATCTAATATACATTATAATTACAGTTTATTATTACAAGTAATCAATAACTCTCCGCCGTAGATCATCTTCGCAAAATCATCTTTCCATCCTCCAAAGCCTGAGAAATTACACAACGTCTGTGAGCCTCTGACAGGTAATTACACAGCGCTCTCAGATTTATTACATTAATGAAGAAACAATCAGATCTTCCTTCCTTGAGGACATTGTAAGGAAAGGCATAGCTCAGGACAGAGTCCTGGTTACTTAGACATCCCGGTAGCACAGAGCAGCTGTGCCATTTGCTCCTCTGCTGAGCTTCTGAGCAGTCACAAACTTCTCGTGAGGTTTCCATTTCTCTTTGCATTCAGCAGCACAATCTCAGGACCAGCCAGTATTCACCCAAAGGTCTCAGCTCAAGACAGATTCATTCATCTCTCCACGTCTCCGTATCCATGGCAGATAGAAAGACTTCGTACGAGGCAGAGGTGTGGA
Organism: Todus mexicanus; assembly: GCA_013389965.1. Classification (NCBI taxonomy): domain Eukaryota; kingdom Metazoa; phylum Chordata; class Aves; order Coraciiformes; family Todidae; genus Todus; species Todus mexicanus. Next base: position 6,009 of record WEIS01005688.1, on the reverse strand, counting down.
ACATCTCATTTTGAAAAGCTCTCTGGGCCATTAGGCTCAAAGACCGAAGTGTATACACTACCTGGGGGCCAGTTATACATGGAGTTCCCTGGGGACCTTTCTTTTTCTGTTTCATGATTCAGAGGAAGAGATTCTCATCAGGTTTGCAAATGACACCAACTGTGAGGGAGCAGTTGACACCCTCAGCAGCAAAGCCACTATTTAGAAGGGCCTGGACAGGCCAGAGGAACGGGGCCAACGAGGAGATGGTACCTGATCTGTACGAGCACAGACAAGCGTCCTGCAATGCCGATTAACTGTATATTGTAAAACTAAACAAACAAGCTGTAAGCAATATATCCACATTATCCCAGGCAGAGAGGATGGTTCATCTACAAACAACTGATACAGGAAATAGCCTGCATCATTTTCTTGGTTCAAGCTCAGACACCACTACCTCAGGAGAGCTTTCCTAATTGAAAATGGTATTAGTGCAGAGCTGAGCACTTATGACTGGGATTCCTCATCATTCCTCATGTTCCTCTACCATGTATCTCACTGGCTGTTTCTTACCTGTTTAAATGCAGTTGCCTTATGCTTGAGGAAAATCTGTGAAGCAAATTTCCATGGACTTCTGACAATTTAGGCTCCTTGTACATGTAGGGAATAGCTATGCCAAGAAAGCCCAGTACACAGAAATCTCATGGGGATGTTGGGTTTGCTCTATGTGGGTCCCCAAAACATGACCTTAGCAGCACTAAGCATGACATATAGAGCATATAGGGTATGGCACCCATGCCAAAGCCCCTGCCATGGCAAGTCTGGCAGGTTTGATGTTATTTCACAGCTGCAGGCGAAGGTTACCTGGGGATCTTCCAGCCTCTCCTTCACCCTTGTTGCATATAACCCAGGGAAAGAATGGAATGGCACTACCTGAAGCCTCTGCAGAGGCCTGGGAGTCTTCTTCTCCTCCAGCCCCAGGATGAAGTAATAAACTAGCTGTATAACCCCATCTCCAAGGCAGATGCCCTGCTCCCCACCTCGTGCAAGAGCACCGCCAGCATCAACATGGAAAATAAGTTTATAAATTCAGAAAGGAAGTTATATGTGACTAGATTGAAATGACAAGCCTCAGGAGGGCAGAAGAGTGATGAGATTTACCATCTCCACCTGCATAGAAGCATGAAGGTGTCTGCAACATGCCAGCCCTGACAGGCAAAGAGAGCAGAAGGGTTGAGTTAGTCCATGCAGACTGGGTATGGACACGGAAAGGGACTGTGGGAAACTAGGAAAAGAAAAACCAGCTCTGGTCTTCAAGTTCTAATTAAAACTCTGATAAAAAATGCTCCTCTTAAAAGGTGTTCTGTAGTAGTGACTGTAGTATACTCAAATTCAGTATCCTCGTAGGAGGAAAGAAGCCAGCAAAGTCTACTGCAATGTAAACACCGTATTTCAAGAGGAGAGTTACATAAAAATAATGAAATTTGTTTAGAAGAAACTAAGAGGAACAGCTCAAGGGGAAGTAATATCTATTGGCGGCATGAAAATTGTTTAAAGACAGAGGAAACATATATCACTTAACAAGTAGACCAAAACCAGAAAAATAGCCAGAATGTTGAGGTTTTCAAAGACCAGGAAGCAGTAGAGCTCTGGCAAGAGCCAAAAAGAGACTTTGAGGAATAACTTGCTAAAGGCACAATAAACTACTAATAAATCCCTTTTAAATTCATGAGGAACAGAGCACCAGCCAGCAAATGTAGCAGCAGTAGCTGACCAAGGTATAAGAGCAGCTAGGAAGAGAAAGGCACAGGATTAAAGCTAAATAAAGCTTCTTAAGGATGTGCTCACCCATCTTGATGGCAGATGAAACAGAGAAATTGTCTCAGATTCAGGAGTTAGTAGAAGAGGCTTTTGAACACCTCAATAAGATGAACAGTAAAGATCAGCAGAGACAGGAGGAATTTACCTAGGAAATTGCTGAATTACCAGCCATGGAGTGAAGTATCTTGCAAAAAATTTTTCCTTAGTACAAGTAAAAAATCACAATAACATTTATTTTGAATTTGTATGGCCCAGATGTGAGGAGCTGCGGATCAATCCACTTGATTTCTACTGCAGGCAATCAGTAGAGCAGTCGATGAAGAACAGAATTAGCGGAGAAACCATAAACACAATATAATGGTGAGGAGCTTCCATGCAGAGAAATCTACTGGAGGGTTCTGGCGGAATCAATGAATAATCGAATAAGGACTGAGATTCTCAAGAAACTTTTAACAAGCTGCTTCGCTGAAGCAATGGGATCAGAGGGAAATCCCTGGCATGGACTAAAAACTCATTAGAAGAGGAAGCAATGGGCTGGAATAAATGAAAGGACGTCCCAGGGCTCTGTGCAGTGACTTGGACTCTTCGGTGTATTCATAATGGAGCTGGAGAAGTGACTATATAATAAAGGGCCATGGTCTGCAGATACTTCATTATTCATGGGAATAGAAAAGAAAATTTACTGAAGGCAGTTGTAGAAGGACCTAATTGTACCAAATGACTGTGCAATAAAGTAGAATGTGTAATTCAAAGAGCTACATCGAAAACCATGCCCTGGGGGAAAAGCAGGAGCAGTGATGGCCTTTGAACTACCTCCCAGTACTAAGGAAAGGCAGCTGGGAGTCAATGGAACAGCTCAGGGCTCTACAGTGGGTTAAAAAAGCCCATTGAATGTGAGGAGTTATCCATAAAGGAAGAGAGAAAGGAATAGGAAATGCTGCCACTGTGTAAATGAAGAGCGTTTGCCTGCTCACAGAAAGTTGAGGTGGAACTAGAAATGGTTCAGAAAAGGATGAGCGCAAGGGGTCATTGTTAGTCGTTTAGGTCAATCATGCTGAGATTAAAATCTTAAAAAGATGACTGAGAGGGAATATAGCAGAGATTAATAAAATGAGGCATATAAATTCAATAGAAAAGACTCACTGTGTGTTTCTTAGCCTACAAGAGCATGCTGTCCTCAAATTAAACGGTCCCAGAGCAGGGTCAAAACAATTAAGAAAATGTGATTCTTCATATTATGTGCAATAAATCATGGAACTCCATGTGGCATGATGTCATTATTCCTAACATATCATCACAAATATTTAGCCCACGTGAATGTTTTCCCCATGTTCAGCGCACAAGATCACCGCCCTAGAGCAGACATGCCAGCCAACCCAGCAGTTCACACCTTGCTCTGAGTTGCCTGGGGAGCCACGGTGACCTTTGGAAACCAGACACGTGTGTGGTGAGAAAGCTCCAGAGTCCAAATTACTTGTGGGGCACATGGTCCAGTGTGGATGACCAAGAGATGCCCATAAGCAACACCTGGCAGAAGCTGCCAGGCCTCAGCACCTCTTTCTTCAGCTGATGAACATCTGGTGAAGGACTCAGCATCTGTTTATGGTTGCATGCAGGTTTAATACAAAGCTCCTAGCGTGGAACACGTCTTCTTTCTGGGCTGTCCATGCTTGCGTGTGTTTGGGAGAACAGATCACAGCATCTCTGAGTGCAGCGAAGATCTGATTCAGCAGGGATACTCCTGAATTAGCAGGCATTGGAACCAGTTCAATGCTTCATCCATCTCATTTATCTGGGAAGGCTCTCCTTAATAGAGCGTTTGCCCATTTTAGCAAAACAAAGTAGCAAATTTATGCTGTGGTGTGTTGATTCTTCTGGATGACCACCACGCTTCAGTGTGAATGTCGGGAAAGCACATTTTAAGTTTGCTGGGCAAGGCGACTTTTTTGGATATGATAACCACCTTGTTCCTCCCACTCAGCGTGTTCAGAGGGATGCAAAGCGCACAGAGGGAGACACGGCAATACGACCTTGAGGCATTCAGTGCAGGCACTGCACAGCACTCTGCTCACTGAATGCATGTCTGCATCCTGCTGTCGCCTGAGGAGAAGGCAAAGATCTTGTGCTGGGGTAGTGTGGGGTGGCATCTGGCCAGGTGACACCATCAAAAAGCAGGGTGAGATATCTGGAAGCTATGTCCTGACAGAGTCAGTCGAAGAAACTAGGTCTAAGGAGGTTAATTAAGCAGCCAAAGTCTTGGCTTAGGCAGGCAATAAATCAGCTTTCACTTGAAATCCTTTAAAAACCAGATAGTAAATGCCCTCCGACAGTCTCCTAGCCTGGCTTCAAACACAGCAGCCACATGGCCAGGCTAATGAAACACAGTCTAGGGTGCAATCACGTCTGTATTTCCAGGCTTGTTTTCCTATTTGATGCTCCACAGCCACGAGAAAACCATTCCTCCTCAGTGCCTCAACTCTCAGCAAACTAAGCCTGGAGTCCAAGGAGCTCTGCCAAACAAACATGTAGCAGAGCAATGAGCAAGGGAATCTCACCCACTGGCTGACAAAGCCACAGCCTGGAGGTGTGGGGTGGACCCCCCCACACACATCCTTGTCTGCAAAGTAACGAGGAGCACTCCTGTGGATCTGAACAACTTCAGTAACTACATTTTTTTAATAGCATTTTATTTCAGAAATCTCACATAAGCTCCCAGGGTAGCACTTTGGTGTGGAGCAATGTCATATTTGAATCTGGGCATGGGGGCAAAGGAGCAGAGAGGGCATTTCCACTCCTGTGAGAGCCACAGCGGCCCTGACTGTGCTGCTTTCAACCACATCTGGCACTTGCATTTCAGGAGGGAATCTGAAAACACAGAAAGGGTGGATAAAGAGCTATAAAAGGATGTGACTACTGGAGAACAAGAGCTCAATCTGTCTTCCTTTTAGAAAACAGATTGAAAGCTGTCTTGATGAAGGATAAAGTCACCTTATGGAGTGAAAACACTGAGTGCTAATGGGCTTGAAATGAAAGACAAAGCCTGAATCCATTCCTGTAAGCTAAAGCCAGGGATGTTCAAACTGGAAGCCAGGCACAGAGCCTCAGCAGCAAGAGAGACTTGGCATGGAAGAAACTATAGACAGANTTCCCACTACCTGCTCCCTGTTACTGGCTGGGCTTCCCTCTTCACTGCAAAGGTGGCACTGAGCACCCATCTTGTTGCTGTCCTCCCCCAGCTCAGCAGAGACTGCATTTTACTTTTTTTTTTCCCCCCTTGTTTAACCAAGTAAGAGAGTCAGGAGCAGTCGTCATTCGTGCTTGTTAGGAATGGGGAGCCATCCTTCCATCCTGCAGCAAGACCATGTGCATTAATGATTCCCCAGCTACTTCAGGACAAGTTCTGCATAATGAAATCAAGTTGCTGGGATGCTCGGCATACACATGCACACACAATTTCATTAGCTGCCGGGCACAAAATGGCAACAGGCCCTCAAAAATACAAACCTTGGAACCTTAAAACCATGACAGCCTCTTTCAGTTCCACATTAAGAAATCCCCAAATGTTTGGATCATGTTTCTTTGCTGACCGTGGCCAAAGGGATGTGTTGCACTCCACTTTCAACAGCCCCTGGTCCTCGGGATCTCTCTGACTGTCCTCCTTATCCTTTCTGAAACCAGCAATACCAGCAGGTCTGGGCCAAGCATAGTTGTTTGCCTGGGATTTCGGGTGCCTTTTGAAAGTCTGTTGTAGGAGAAGAGGGAGAGAGGGGTGAGCTGAGATATCAAGAACACCAGCATGTTGGTAAAGGGCCTCCACAAAGACAGACCATCCCTGGACACCACACGTATTGTGTCCTACATGTATTCTCATCATGAGGGTTAAATGTCAGAGGTTATGTCCACACTCTGGGGATCCAGAAGGCTGGTGCTGCAGCAGGTGTGCCCTGAATGACCCCTCACCTCCTCTGCTAGGGGTCTGCCTGCTGTCCTCAAGCTCAGCTGTATGAAGAACCAGGCTGCTGGGAAAACAGTGGTGTGAAAAGTCTCCGAGAGCAGCCTCAGAAGCCGTTCCCCACTTTGGGAGTTGCCTTTAAGCTCAGTCCCTTTGCCCATGGCCCTCACCTGGGCGGTGTTTCTGGATACTTCGCTGATGCCCAACCTGCTCACATGCTTTCCAGGCTTTGCCCCAGACCTTCTTTGTCTTAGGGG